>JAVKPL010013466.1:0-72689 GCA_032173675.1 Gastrolobium villosum | reverse complement strand
ATACTGAGCGTGTAAAAATGCTGAAAGTCGCTTTTCGGAAGAAAAGCGCAGATACCGGTTTTGCTACTCGGTATAAATGCGTACCGGAAAAGTATCCCGGAAAATTATAACGAATGCATGATAATTACTAGAATATTATGTAGGACTTGTAAAACAAGTTTCAAGTCAAAATAACGTAATCTGATGCCAGAACTGATACTGGCTATGGAAAAGCGCGTACCGGAAAGGTGCTCCGAAAAATAAAATAAAAATATGACAAATCTTAGAAAAATGTCTAGGTCTAGAATCTGAAGTTTGGGATCAAGATTTTTTACTTTGCTATTAAGGCTAATACTGCGCGGTTAGTGGCTTGTGCCTATAAATAGACCCATTAAGGGCACACAACCCTAGGCAGACCATTTTTGAACGTGAGTTGGTGGCTGAAGGGGGGTGGTTCTGTTTCATTCCTTTCCTTCAACCCTTGAGGATCAAGTCTTCACCTTTGGCTTGGTTTCTCCTCCTTCTTCCTTCCTATACACTTGTGAGCATCCTTGTGGGAGTGAGAGGAGTGTTCTTGGGCAGTGTCAACTGCTGTGTGTGTGAGGTTTGAGGGCTGAGTTGGTGACTTGAGTGGCTTGAACCTTTGGCTTGGCATTGGTGGTGCCAAGGAGCCACCTTGTGGTGCAAGAACCCACCTTTGTGTTGTCATTTTCGTGCTCCTTCTTAGGCTGAGTTTGAAGTGAATCTTGGGAGAGCTCCAAGAGCACACCTTGCTCTGTTTTGAGCTTTGGTAAGTTCCCTCACCTTTGATCTTAAGTTTTGATGCTTAAAGTTGATGTCTTGGCCATGTTTAATGAGTAAACCAGAGGGTATAATGTATATGAACCTAAAATGGATTAAAGATGCATGCTTTAACGTGTACATGTGTTAAAAGTTGGATCTTTGGGATGGATATTCACGAAATGCAGAAACTGCATTCTGTCGTGAGATATCCGGATATTTGTCGAACAGATATCCGGATATCAGTATCCGGATATGGTATCCGGATATTGATATCCGGATATGGGATCTGGGTATCCGGATATGGCATATCCGGATATGTCCCTTCTGATATCCGGATATCCTGAGTGTTTCGCAGAACAGTAGTTTTGCTGTATGAACAGTAAGCTATTGGGGGTTTGTGGACCCTAGGTTAAGGAAGTTGAACTTCTGTAATTAATGAATTAAGTCAGAATCATGTGATTAAGGGCTTATGGCTTTGTTGGAAGCCTTAAGACGTAAAACGTAAAGGAAAGGCGTAGTCTTTAAGTTGTATGCTTGTGGTGCATAAATATTGATGTATTATTGGTCCATATCAGATTGTGATACTGCTGTTGTGGACTTGTGAGTGGTTGGACTCTTGGCTTGGATAGCTAGCTTGCAAGGTAAGCTTTCGTGTCCTCGGTTTAGCCATTTTGTTGTTCCACCATGTCCCATGGGGATGGGTTTATGCATGCTGTGTTACATGCTTTAATATTTTGGAAATGCTGTTGAGCTATTTATGTGCAATGTGCTTTTATGAGATGCATGTGGTGTCCACCTATACGGTAAGCCTGAGTATGTAGTACATACAAGATGGTGAGGCTGTGGGTGAGGTGCAGGTAGTATCCATGTACTCATGTAGGCATAGACGTATTCCTACTTTTCTCTGGCCAGTAGATTTGATAAACACACATGGCATGATTAATTGCTGCATCGCATAGTTTTGTGTGTTTGGACTTGAGAGTGGTTGGACTCTTGGCTTGGATAGCTAGCTTGCAAGGTAAGCTTTCGTGTGCTCGGTTTAGCCATGTTGTGGTTCCACCATGTCCCATGGGGATATGGTTATATGCATGCTGTGTTACATGCTTTTGATATTTGGAAATGCTGTTGAGCTGTTATATGCAATGTGCTTTTATGATATGCATGTGGTGTCCACCCATACGGTAAGCCTGAATATGTAGTACATACGATAAGGTGAGGCTGTGGGTAAGGTGCAAACGGTGTTCCTTGTACTAATGAGGGTTTAGACGTATTCCTACATTTCTCTGGCCAGTAGATTGTATAAACACATATGGCACGAATATCTGTTGCACTGCATAGTTTTGGAACTAATATTGGAAATATTGCTTTTGAACTTATATTGCACATGTAAGTGAGCTTGGGGTGGAAGATCCTTGAGGACCCCTTGTCTTACTGAGATTTCTTGTTTAGAGATCTCACCCCACGTTTGGGGATGCTTATTTCAGGTTCAAGTAATGTTGAGGGCTCAGGTGGCAGGAGGCTAGAGTTGAGTTAGTTTTATCTGTGTTCTGCTGACATGTTGGATGCTGGTTATTTGACTGCTGTTTATGTTTTCAGTTATGATTATGTTGAAACTGTTATTGGGCATTGTGCCTTATTTGGTGAGCATGGGGTTTGTCCATGTCACATAGACTTGTTATCGTCTTATTTAGTAAAGTTGTATTAAAGTATCAGGATTTATGGTCCAGGCTATGTGTTGTAGTCCTGTGACTTTAGATACTCACATTATATTTATATATGAGGTATTCAATTAGTTGTCTTGCAATTTACATACAGGCAGTATTTTATGAAATTGATTAAGTAATCAAGTTGGCTAAGATTAATGACGTCATAAATGAATTAAAGAAAAAGTTATTCCGCATTTTAATTAAGCGTGTCTTAATACGATAGCATGTTACCAATCCGGGTTAACACGGGCTGTTACATGTTTCCCTACTGCTTATGATTGCTTAAAAGTTAAAACCATGTTCTTATAATTATTCTAATGAGCTACTAGCATTTAGGGATAACCGATATAGACTATGAAGGTCACAAGAGGGTGTGTTACTGTGATAAATTTGAGTTAGTTGTCACTTGTAAATAGTTTTTAACGGTTAAGCTTGTGCTCCCTTTGATACTTTGATACCTGCTTCATCATCTTCATTCCCATAGCTTATTGTTCATTAGGCTAGTTAAGATTGCGTGCAATCTGCTGCTTTTGTACTGACTTGGTCATAAAATTCCTTTGCCAGGTTATGCTAGATTGAGATAAAGTAAATTTGGGCTGACAATGGGTATATCAAGGAAGTGGATCAAAGCATTGGTTTGTCCAAAGAGATCAGAAAAGGCAGAATTTTCATAGAATGATGGAAAGGTGAGTTTATCTCCCTCTCTCTCTCTTAAAATTATTTTATACTTCTATTCATGATTTTTAATATTTCTTTCATGTTCTGGTGGCAAACGTAATTATCACACATTGTGCTTTTAGCTGAAGTTGTGTGTCATCACTTAGTTATTTCTCATGTCCTGCACCCCATAAGTGGGGAAAAGGTGTTGGTTTTTTGTGTGCAAGTGTTATACTCAGAGGACATTTAGTGGAGTTGTTTTGATTTTTTAAATGTCAGAGCATGGTTCAACTTGATTAAGTAGTTTTGTTATTGATCATTTTAAAAAAACCCCTTCTGGCCTATGCTCAAGAACTTTTTCCTCTTGGAAACTATATAAACTGAATATAATAAAGAGTAAAACCAGTGGTGGACCCACATTATAGATGACGAGGTCATTTGCATCCCCAAACCTGATGGTATGCCAATGTTAAAGCTAAGCTCAAGAGATGGTGTACTAAGCATATGAGAGAGGCCACTTAAGGTTTGCCCCCAACCAAAATGAGTTCTTCTGGTTCCCCCTTGTATAAAACACCACATTACATATAGTAAAATAACGTCGTGTAATCTTGGAACTTTTCAATGATCAGAAGGTTGGCAAGTTTCGCCATCAGAGAAAGCATTCCATCTAATTTGATAATGGTAAACCTCCAAATGAATTTGATGATGATGCTACTCCACATATTGGAGACGACAATGGCCATGCAAACCACGATGCCCATTATTCACCTTCTACTTGACAACAAGCACATGATGCCGCACATAATAATCAACTTATGAGGGAGGAATGGGTTGCGATACGCATTCAAACAGCATTTCGAGGATTTCTGGTAATTTTTCCTATTACATTTTGCTTAATTGTCTCTGAATAAATTGTTGCCTTAAATATTGTTCTTCTATTTAAATGTGACTGTAGGGCAGTGTTGATGTGATAACATTTATTTATTTTTCTCTTTATAGATACTGTAGTGTAGTTGGTAGTGCTTGACTAAAGTGATCTATCTACCTCTAGGATGTTATGTTTCTGCAATCAGAATTTAATTTGTTTTTCTTAAAGATGTGCTTCATATATATTTTGAGGATCTTTCTTTCTTTTATTCACTCCTGTATTTATTTTGAGACTTATAGTTAGGGGTGGCAATACAGGTTTTGACCCGCGGGTTGACCCGTGACACGACCCGTCAAAATGCGTGTCGTGTCAACCCGCAGGTTATTACGGGTCGTGTACGGGTTGTGGAAATGTGACCCATTTTTTTCGTGTCGGGTTATGTGTCAACCCGCGGGTCAACGTGTCAACCCGCACAATGTCATTTTTTTTAATTTTCAATTAAATATTTTATTATATTATTATTTTTATTCATTTATATATTGATATATATAGTCGTTGTTTAGTATAGAAAAGAATAGAAGGAACTAAAAATCTCAAAAAACAGAAGCTAATCTTTTTTTATTTGTTTTATTGTTTTTAATTTATTTATTTTTCAAAAAATCTCACTTTTTTTTTAATTTTAAATTTTGTGGATCGTGTCGTGTCGACCCGTGACCCGCAGCGGGTCGTGTCAGGGTTTGTATTTTGTGACCCGTTTACAAAACGGGTCATGTCAGGGTCGTGTCAAATAATTACGGGTCGAAAACGTGTCGTGTCGTGCCGTGTCGGGTTGACCCTTATTGCCACCCCTACTTATAGTGATCATTTTCAAGAGTTTTTTTGCCAATGACTTTGACCAAGCTGGAAAGTTTTGTTGTATGTATCAGGCCAGAAGAGCACTACGAGCTTTGAAAGGATTGGTAAAGCTTCAGGCCATTGTAAGAGGCCATGCAGTGAGAAAACAAGCTGCAATGACACTCCATTGTATGCAAGCTTTGGTAAGGGTTCAGGCTCGTGTTCGGGCAAGGTGTGTTTGCTTAGCAGTGGAAAGTCAAGCTGCAGAGCATAAACTTTAGCAACAGCTTGCAAGCGAAGCTAGAGATCGAGAAATAGAAGTAAGGTGCATTGTTTTGAAAGTGACACAATTTTTTTATTGTGGAATATCTTCATCTCTTTCACTATTATTTCCTTATTATACATTTACCAGGGGGAAGGGTATTGATAAATTAAGCTTCATGAATTTGAGATGGTTATTTGATTGTTAAGATTAAGAAAGAGGATCTACCTTTTCCTTCTTACTGCTCCTCACTTGGGTCTAGTTGCAACAATTTTTAACTTTACTTATGGTAGTCTTTTGGATCCAATGGTTCGTTTGCATTTTCTGGGCATTCTGTTTTTATGTATTTAGTTTTTGGGAAATAATAGTCTCATGTTGAGGAGACTATTATCTTATTTCATAGACATTTCGATAATTGTGCTGCCATTTTTTATTTATTTATTTTTTTCTTTTTAGTGGTGGGCCCCAACACTTTGTGTCTTAGCATAAGATATGCTCTCTCCTACAACATGAGAGTAGAGAAGCCCTTAGTTTTTTAATATAAAGTTTTTTTAATTTTCTGTGACTACTTGCTTTCTATTTATCAATATATCTATAGATAATCATCACAAAACTAGTGTTACTTAAGCAGGATGCTAAACTAATTGGTATAAACTATATGCCAATAATAGCTGAGTGTAGTGTGCTGGTTCAATTTCATTGTGATATTTCTGATGCTATACCAGGATAAGAAACATATAACTTGGACTAGGGAAAAAAATGAAAATCAGCAGAAGTTATGCAGTGGATTTTGAAGAGTGTATATTGGAGACAATTATCAATAGAGAGGGAGATTTTGGGAGCTTGGGAATCAAGCGATGTGTTTGAGACAACCATATGGAGATAAAGCCAGTAAGAGAAGTTAAAGGGGGAACAAAAATATCACTAGACTTGAAACTTGAAAGAACAGCTCTTCAATTAAGAGAGAAGAATGAACTGTTAAAGAATAATACCCATACCAACTCCCATTCTAGTTATGTAAGTTCCAATATCTCTCGGGACTTCTATAGTTCCTTTCAGAATTTTTCTTGGTTAAACCTTGACAAAAATTGAAAAGAAAGAATGGAAGGAACTAGGAAGGAAGGAAGAAAAGAGGGGGTAAGTTACCATATACAAATACGACACCCAAAACAAATTTCTGTACTGATGCCATTCTAATTTTGATCTAGTTGCATGTGCATCCCATTTGTGCTTAGAATGTTTTGATGAAGGTAGTATTTCTGTAAAGAACTGTATTTGCAAAATGCCATAATTTAGTGCTTGGTATGATATAATGTAATTAAATTGTTGTTTTCTTATCAAATATATGTTCAAGGCACCTCCTAACTTAATAATAGCGAGTAGCAAATGACTTTTAATTTACTTGTTTATTTATTTATTTAAAAAAAAACAGGGGGGATGGTGTGACAACGTAGGATCTGTTCAAGAAATTCAGGCTAAAATACTAAAGAGACAGGAGGCTGCAGGTAGACGTGAGAGAGTCATGGCATATTCTCTAGCTCATCAGGTAAAGTTACAATAACTTTTCTTGTTGAATTATGTGGGTGGTGGGTATTATATAATTAAATTTTTCTGCAACTTGAATAATAAGAAATATATGAAATTTGTAATATCATTAATGTACAAACAGGGTTCAAGTCCTCATTGCCTTCAAGCTATTCTACATGGTGAGACATAATTAATTGCTTGTTATATCCTACGAAAGTATTGGAAGTTCAATCTGAGTTTTTGAATGGCCCATCTTTAACACAAGTTTGTATATAGAATTATGGAAGAGAAGACTGAATACAAGGTCGTTTTTCCCAACCAAATAAAAAGAAAAATATGGTACCAATTTAAATATAATTTAATCAACCAACGTAGTTTTATGACTGTTAACGAGTTATGTTGATAGGATAACATTGTATGGTTACTAGATGATGTTATCAAGTGGTAATGAAGTCCTTGTCTCCTTGAAGCAAAACGAACATAGAACTTTTGTCCAACAATTTCCCCATCACTTGATCAACAACTTTGCATTATTGTATTTGCTTTGATACTTCTTCTCGGTCCAAAAGCTTGGTGTAAGATTTTTCAATATTTCCACCTGGCAGTGGCAGGCAGGACCAAGACATCAGGTTGTTTCCTCTGGTTTTGAACCAGATAAACATAGTTGGGGTTCAAATTGGTTGGAAAGATGGATGGCTGTCCGTCCTTGGGAGAATTGCTTTGTTGACATTAATCTGAGGGATGAAATGACGATACATGAAAAAGGAGCTATAGATAGACCTCAGTTAAGATCTGCTAACAAGAAACCATTTGCATCAAATATTTATCTTAACCCTGCAAGTCAGAGAACTGGTCCCACTTTTTCTGATGGCTGTGATTCTTCACCTATGAAGTTAGCAGGTTTGCTAGAATCATCAAACACACAGCCTGTTAAGCCAAATTCTAAGGCAAATGTTGAAAATCCCGTTGAAGAAGCTAACTCAATACCTGGGATTGGGTCAAGATCTCATAGTAATCCAAAAGAGAGAACATCACAGGCAAATAAGCAGGCCAAAAAACGATTATCTCTGCCTAACATTGGTGAGTTTGTACTCTTTCTATGCATTTTATATTTTGCAGTACACTGGGGTCTGGGGGTCTTACAGCCACTTCAGCAGGCTGGAAAAATTATCAAGGGAACTATAGGTAAACTAACCCAATCATTGCATTCCACTTTAACCAGTTTGAGTTTGAGCTTGACAAAAAGTTCGAAAAGAATTGCGTTTGTATGTCTCTAGGTGCATTCACTCCTCATTTACAGATGTTGGCCAGCATTGTTGAAAACCGTAAACCTTAAACTCTAACTAGTAGCATGAATACCTGTTTCAGGCATTCATTAATTTACAAGAGCAATGCTATTTGTCACGAATGTTTTCCATGAAAAGTTTGAAGTGCTGATGACCAATCACCTCCAAGAGAGATATAGTCACGATAAGGTTGGATAGTAGTTTTCTAAAATAACTGCATGCGACTTTGATTAGTATGGAATATTGTAGAGAAGTTTTGGTGAAGTTTAGCATTTTCCAATTTACAAATGTTGGCCAACACTGCTGAAGATCCATTCCCCTGTACTGATAGGTTGAGCTATCCCTTCTCTTAAAATGTTACTCTCAGCAAGAGGATTATCCTCATCACTAAGTCATCGCAAATTTGTTTAGTGAAGAATGTGATCACTGATGTTTTGTAAACCCCCTACGGAATTTGTTTTGAACCGGTTTCGTAGCCTGCTCTATGGGCTGGCCTTTGAGGTCCATTTAAAGGGTCACTCCCCGCTTGCCTCCCCAAAATAAGACTTTTAAACCCTCGTTGAAGATATCTCACTCTATGCACAACTCACTTTATGCACTTTTGGAGGTGCGTCGTCTCACACATAGTAGTGGGGCCCACTAGATAAAATTGTTATGGCTCCCTCTCTCTCCCAAGACTATTTTCTCTATTCTCGGGCTCAAACTTGAAATCTTTGGTTAAGAGAAACAAGCTTCTTACCATTTGAGTCAATGGTTGTTGGTATTACGAAATATTTTCCCTTCTATATATATCTTCATCCATTGAAGCCACATCTTGCATCTATTGGTGTTATGAGCTGTGATTTTGCCAAAATATAGAGCTTCTTAACACCTGTGATTCCCTCATTGAGCTTTGATTCATACTACTGCCTCTGAGAATCACCATTACAGCGAGATATTTCATCCTATCAAGGGAAACAAACCTAGGCTCATCAAACTAACAATTCAGAATTATTTTGCAATTTATAAACTTTATGTAAACATATTTATTTCTGAAAGTAATATGTTGACAACAAACATAGTAAGCAATCTGAAAATTTAGATGGTTGGATTATGTTAGGATGAAACCTTGTAAATTTTATTTCTTAAATCTCTTAGCAGGGGTGGTCCTGGGTCTCAAACAACCAGGAATCCTGTTAAAACTAATGTGAAAAGGGATACTAAGCACGCAAAAGCCTAGTAAGGATAAACCTAAGCTCAATGGAGTAGGGGATGTGAATCTTACAAAATCAGTTGCACAGTCCATGGATATGTGAGATCTGGCCATTTGTTGGTATGTACATATGATGTCAAGCGTGGAGGGCTTTCAACCACAATGTAACAAGTTCCTCCCTGGAGCAGCTAATGTGGTTTCAAGGTTTTGAGGAGATTGGCTTGGGTTACGAATGGAATAAGATTTGTCTGGTTGATACATGTATGTAGTAATTATGCAATATCTGTTGTTGTAACTTGTAAGAATGTCAGTTATGTGATAACATGGTATATTTATGTTCAAATGTGCATCGTTCAGTCATTCAGTATACGATTGCCTTTCATTTCATTTTATTGTTGTTGCCAAGTATTATTTTCTGAGTACATTGCCTTCCATGTTACTATCAAGTGTTTTTCTGAGAACATGGAACACAAGAACATAGAAAAATCTATGTTCCATGTGATATAATATTATTATTATGAAATTTATTAAATAATGCGTTAATATAAAATTAACACATTGTTAGTAACAATTTTTTTTTTATGATTGTAATTTAATGTAACATTGTTAACCATTATAAAAAAAACACATTTTTATTGTTAACAACGAACGAATTGCCGATGTTACTTGATAATATTATCATCATGCGGATGTACAAATAATTTTTAGATTTAAAAAAAAACAAATAAACCGTGTTACTTGTGGTAGATACAGAATGAAAGAGAAGTCTCAACCCACCTTGTACCAAACACCCACATTCACCCAAAAGTCTGAACATAACCTGAACTCTCTTTTTCTCCTCCTTCTCACTCTTAATAAATCAGAAGACAAAAAACACCCAACAAAACATCAACAGATTCATAAAAGCAGTTCGCGTTTGTCAATATATTTAAAACCGGACCTAGACATAGGAATCTAAACTTTCCCGTGCCAAAAGCAATATGCTTTCATTTATTAATGATGCGATGTAATATTAATATAGTTTAATTCATTAAATAATGTATTAATTCAAAATTAAATGGTAGTATACTTCCTTCTAGAATAATTGTATATTAAAATAAAGAATAAGACTAGCGCCATAAAATCTTAATTCTAGACTCTCCTACATTCGGGATTAGTCTATTTAAAGAATCGAAACTTGTGAAGATATCCGAGAGAGTCTATTCGCCTTAAAGAAGTAATTGTGATTGGTAACTTGGTATGATTTTTTTTATTACTTTGTTGGTAACAATTTTTTTTATTATCTTGGTTTAATGCAACATTGTTAATGATTATGAAAATGGTTTATTATTTCTCATATTATAATAGATAAATTTATCTCTTATACACACATAAAAATGTGTGAGATTTGTGTTTCTCATTTTCTCTCTTTTTTTCACATAAGTCCCACATATTTTTATGTGTATAAGAAATAATATTTATCTCATACATATTTAAGAATATAATAAATATGTATGTAAAAAATATGCTATATTACATATAATTAATGGAATATATTAAATCATGCAGTAATATTTAAGAATAATGTATATTATATATTATATTTCATTTCACTCAAGAATCATTGAATAAATTATGTGTAACATCATTTGTCCACTATATATAATAATACCTCACACGTATTGTAATGGACCGATATTGAGCATAACTGTATGAATAAATATACACATGAAAACCATTGAAGTATGCTAATACCTCATACGTATTGTAATGGACCGATATTGAGCATAACTGTATGAATAAATATACACATGAAAACCACTGAAGTTTGCATTTTTGAAGATTTGCACATTTGACAGACAGTTTTATATATTATATCCTTCCAGAATATATTTAATAATACTTAATAAATGTTCATGAGAATTTTATATCCGTCAAGGTTTGGTGGTTCAAAATTTCATAGTCGCCCTGACAATCTTTCATTTCCTAAACTTTTTATCTACAAAATAAATTTTGTTCTTGATGTATGCGAGTGGATATTTACCTTTATATCCAGGTATTTACACCTTAATTGGTTTCACAATAGGTATTATCGTCATTGATAATAAGGGATTTAAATTTCTCGTCTAACAGAAGAATAAAAACCATTCCTACACTCACGTTAAATCCTGTGCCAAACTTTTTCTCTTTTATATTTTTTTCTTTTCAAAACTGATGAGGCACCTAAATTATATTTCAGTCACATGAGATATCACTACAAGAGAAGTGTTGTTTGTTATTGGAGAAATTTTTTTAGATCCTGGAATCACGATTACTTGGAATATGGGTGGAATAAAAAGTGTCTGGGTATTTTACAAAAAAGTTGTTTGGTAGAACAAAATATCACTGGAAATGTTAGTTAATTTTTCTGTTGGGATGTTTGGTTGAAAATAAAATATTGCTAGGAATATGATGAAATTTGACAAAAGTACCCTTGTTAATAAATTTTATTCAAGAAGATTTGACACATTATAACAAAAAAACAAATCGCAAAGAGAACCATCTTCATTGGCAAACCTAATGTTGAACTTCTTGAAGAATATGGGCAGTTTGGTGAAGTAGCTATTCGTAGTTTACTCAACAAATTTTGTCAGGACTTGCTTATTTACATGCTAAAAATACCGTTCACAGGTGATTAAAGTCACCTTTTTATTTGCAAAAGCTTATATATCATTGGGAGCAACGGCGGAGCTAGGGAGGGGCTAGGGGGGCCACCGCCCCCCGAATTTTAAGATTTTTTTTTAATATACATATAAAATAAAATTTTGTTAATATTATTAAATTATTTGTTTTAAAAATTGTACAGTATAAAATTACTCGTCATTACACCATTAGATATCACACTATACTCAATCTTTTTTTATTCCTATGGTTATTCCTCTATCAATTTTAACAAATCTTTTTTATTTCTATTGCTATTTCTCTATCAATTTTAACAAACCCTCATGGCCTCATCTGTATCCTATGTAGCACCGATACTGACACGGACACTCCGACACGTTAATTCTAAAAAATGTTAGATTTCGACACGTTAGGACACGTTTTGATATTAAATAATATTTTTAATTTATGTGGTGTATATTATATTTAATATTCAATAATATAATAAGAAAATGAGTCTAAACTTATAATATTCATAAATTTTGCAAAAAAACAAAAGATATACCAAATATTTATATTAAACTCAATAAAATAATAATTGTAATCCAACGAATCTAATAGTTGGAACTAAAAACTCAACGCAATGTAACTTTTAAACCTTTTTTTGAATTTCTTTAACGTGTGTTGGAGTGTCGGGAAGTGTCGGAGTGTCCGAGAGTGTCGGGAAGTGTCGGACACGACACGTTAGTGTTTTTGAAGTGTCGATGCTTCATAGTCTGTATCCCAATGAAAAAAATTCTCTCTCAATTTTAATAAATCTTCTCAGCTCAAGTCTCTCATTATCTCTATTTTTTTATGAAATTAACAATGCTACTATTATTTGATTGTTTTGTTTCAAAATCCGTTCATATCATCCCCATGTTTTGAATGTTTTGTTTCGACTCATTATCTTCCATGGATTAACATTTTTTTTATACCGACCTTCGGTGCATTAATGTTTAGATAAATAAACTCATCTATACGAATCTTTTTTAATTTATTGGTTCATACGTGTTTTGATTTTTTATTTATTTATTTGTCCAACACAATTTATTCTTTCAATTTGAAAAGTAATCCTCAATGAAACATTAAATCATTAAACATGTAGAGTAAGAGTCAAATGAAGTGATCTTAATTAGCTTACCACCTTTTTGTTCTCTTTTCATTTGCATAATTGTGTTTCTCTTTATGTAGTGGTTTCGTATAGAGAAAATAAATTTGCTCTAACTTAAAAGATTCACTTTTTGGGACAACTTGGTTGTAGTTTTTTATTTTATTTTTCAAAAAATATGTAGTTAAAATCATTGTTTAAGTTAAGGCACTTTTTTTTAATTATTATTTTAAACTACTTTTATGTCTGTTGGACCGAGCAATAGTACATTTTTATCAATCTTTCAAATGTTGTTAAATGTTAATATTTTGATAAGAAATTAACCAAATGAATTCCTAGGAGGTCAATAGGTAAAAAAATACTAATATTATGCAAAACAAAAAATTAATTTTCGCCCCCCTCTCCTCTAATCCTGGCTCCGCCACTGATTGGGAGGGTTCGAGGGTACTTTAGTCTGAGAAAAGGCACGTGAAGAAATCAATCCCTGGGAATTTATGATTAACATGTTTTAAATGGGAACTGGATTCCTTAATCGGTAGTGTAAACCAATTGATGGGGAATAAATTATACTCAGTCAATTTTTATGTTTTCCTTGTACCAAAGGTGGAGATAAATCATTCCCACTTCCACTTTTCAGGACATCCAAGAAATTCCGGGGTACCAAAGAGCCCCTTAACATACATTAATTAGAGATATCACTACAAGAGAAGTGTTTTACCCTTAACATACATTAATTAGTTTCAAAGTCCAAAAATAAAAATAAAATAAAATAAAATAAAGGGCATTATTATTGGCACGGAAGTTACAAAATTTACATTACACCGTGAACAGCAAAAAAGAAGAAAAAGTCACAACACACACCTTGTACCAAACGCCCACTACCCTATCAAACCCCAAATTCATCTTTCTCTCTGGCACTCAATTTTGTTGTCTCTCTCAACTCAACATTGAAGTCTTAACCTGAACCCTCGTTTTCTCCTCCTTCTCACTCTAAAACACCACAGAAGACAACACACAACAACAACCACCTAACAAAAAAAAAAACAACATAAAATAAGATAAAAAGCCTCAACCTCCTTTGTTCAGTTCTTCTTACTACCCAACCCTAACCCAAAACAGAATTCTGTTGCAACTCTCAAAAAGGAGTCTTGCCTTGCGTGTTTGTTTGTTTTGTTTTAACAAACACGCAAAAACAAACACTGGAAGAATCAGTTGCTACAATTAGGAATATCACAATTCCAGACCATTCTCATTCTCAACGAGTTTTAATCCCAAATTGGTTCATTCTCTCTCAATTGAGGATTGCACCTAATTCAATGTTCTCAACCCCATTCGTTCTCACTTTCTCTCTCCTCCTCTCTCTCCCAATCCTCTTCTTCCTCGCGCCGCGAATCCTCCCTCCACGGCCACACTCCGTTCACATTTCCCCCTCCGATGAACTCGATGACGTCAACCTCTTCAACCGCGCCATCACCCAATCCAATTCAAATCCCAAATCCAAATCCAACAACCCTTCGAAATTCTTTCACCTTTCGTCCAAAAACCCAAACCTCAAAATCGCATTCCTCTTTTTAACTAACTCCGATCTCCACTTCGCGCCTCTCTGGGATCGCTTCTTCCAAAACAACCCAACCAACCTTTACAACATTTACATACACGCTGACCCCTCCGTGAATGTCACGCGCCCTGACTCCCCTGTCTTCCGCGGCAAGTTCATCGCCGCGAAACGGACCTACCGCGCGTCGCCGACATTAATCTCCGCCACGCGCCGCCTCCTCGCCACCGCACTCCTCGACGACCCCGCCAATGCCTACTTCGCCGTCCTCTCCCAGTACTGCATCCCTCTCCATTCCTTCAATTACGTCTACCATTCGCTCTTCGTTTCCCCTACCTTCGATTTGACCGATCCCGAGTCGACTCAGTTCGGTGTTCGTCTCAAATACAAGAGCTTCGTTGAGATTCTCTCCAATGCGCCTAAGCTATGGAAGCGTTACGTCGCGAGGGGGCGTTACGCGATGACGCCGGAGGTTCCGTTCGAGAAGTTTCGGGTCGGATCTCAGTTTTTCACCCTCGCTCGACGACACGCGTTGGTGGTCATCAAGGATCGAAGCTTGTGGAGGAAATTTAAGATACCTTGTTACCGCGAAAATGAGTGTTACCCGGAGGAACATTATTTTCCGACGCTGTTGTCAATGGAGGATCCCGATGGTTGCACCAAGTACACGCTAACGCGGGTCAATTGGACCGGCACCGTCAACGGCCACCCTTATACTTATCGTCCTGCCGAGGTCTCGCCGGAGCTCATTAGCCGGTTGCGCCAGTCCAATCATTCCGAATCTTATTTGTTTGCGAGGAAATTCACTCCAGATTGCTTGGAACCCTTGATGCGCATAGCTAAATCGGTCATTTTCAGGGATTGAAATTTTAACTTGGTACGTTGTTATCTATGTTTTTTTTTTATTTATTATTGTTTTTATTTTAGTTCTATGATTTTGGTTAGCAACGAGTCAGAAAAAGTTTGGAACTTTATTGATGTTAATTTGCATTACTTGTTGTTGTAAAATGGATGTGTCCATTTTCAGCTTTATATGTTAGAATAGAATCTGGGGTTGATGCTTGTGTATGTGCTTCTCTTCATGTTCTCCTTTTGTTTGCTTTCTCAAAATATTCCCTGATATTTATATGGGTTTGTTCATTTACTAACTCATTAGTTGGAAGAAAAGAAAATTTAAGATTGATGGGCACTGAAATTTTGAGGGACTTCAAATTGCTTTTTGATTTATGTATGTATATGTAAGTTCTGTAGTGCTCTCTTGGGAATGGGATTCTCTTACTGTTTATGAAACATATAATTGCTTTTGGCATTTGTGGTGTTTATGCTTTAAGATGAGAAAAAAAGGTTTATGAATTATGGCATCTTGTATTCTGAATGTCAAAATTTTGGAGCTAGTCTACTAGGTGCTTTTATTATCTTCTTTTTGGTGAAAACTAGCCTTGATGATGAAGATTTGGGCGTGCCTAATCTGAAGTATTATGCATGGCATTGGCATATCCTATCTGTTTGTTTGGAAATCATTTTCTGGATTGTTTCTGTTAGTTTGCTTTTTATGTAGAAATTACAAACACCTTGCAGCACTTGCAAGTGATGGCGTGGAATTTTATTATTTTCTTTATCAGATTCTGCAGTTGAGATAACTTTGTTCAATCAAATTTTATTCTCACAGGTGGAACAGGTCAGTGAAGAGATTGATTTATGGTGAGATGATATTGCTTGGTGTTGCTATGGCTATAGCTTCATTGGGGGTATATGGTTGGTTTGAAGAGGCATAAATAGCCCACAACTTATATTCCTTGAACTCTCTAATGGAGAGAACTCGAGATTACAGTAATGAGGAATCAAAACAGAAAGCAAAGAAAGAGCTAAGACACCTGCGTGAGTTAAGAAAGAAAGAAAGGCGGGGTGCTCTGGTCAGGTGTATTCAATTGGTGCAAGTGCTCAAGTGATTGCCAGAGAAGATTATGTAGGTATTTTTGTCTTTTTTGTGGTATGATTTTTGTATATATACGAATCGTGTAAAAACATTGATAAAAAGGTCTACAATGTTAATGGTTTTGGACGAAACAAGAGCTGTTGCCTGAACATGAGGCAACAATGACTGCAATGATAGAAAAAGAAAAAAGCTCTGCTCTCATTTTTCTGCTATTGATCCCTTTGCAACTCCTTTTCCTTTTGTTCTTTTCATTAGTCGGTGATCTCTTTCTTCCTTGAAAAGTATCAAATAGGGGCTTTAATTCCTTTGTATTAGAGAATTATATGAAAGAAAATAAATAAGGGTAAAGTGTGTAATTTTAAAGGATGTAAGGTTGTCTCATTCTAAGAGAGAGAAAGAGATAGATAAAGAAGGAGAGAGTTGATAAAAAAAATAAATGTGTAAGAGTGAAAGGATATAAGTCGTATCATTTAAAAAAATATCCCAATAAATAAAGCATTTTGCAGAATGTGTGCAGAGTAGTAATGGTATCAAATTCTTTTCCTTTCGGCAGCCGTATATTATTTAATTCCATTTATTTACGAATATAACGATTTGACTAAGCTATTGCGGTGGAGCCACTATGTGAGTGTGTTCATTTCCCTTTTTGGCACTATGCTGCATAAATTTTTTTAGGGATAGCTTATTCTATTTATTTATTTATGTTTGTCTATTCTTTTCTAATATCGTTAGATTAAAATTTAGAAAAAAAAATGTTAATTAAGATTCTGATGTTGGAGTATGATACATAAAGATAGATAAAAAAAAAGTAGGTAGAATAATTTTTTTTTATATTATATAAAAGTGAATAGATTTTATTATAAATAGAAGAACAAACGCTGGTATAAAAGTGAGTGAATTTTATTATAAATAGAAGAGAAAAAAAAAACATTATTAAGATTTGTTCATTTTTATATGAGTGTGAGTGATAATATTTTTTTGTTTGTTAGCACAACAGAATCATTAAGCCCATATTATAAACAATCAGGTTTATTGAAACGGGAATGGGCCTACACTAATATTTTAGTTAGCTAAATGTAATACTCTAAGAATACACAATTTTCCTAAAGATTAAAATGAGCATGAGCTACGGACTACGGTCATCGTAGACTAGCAGATTTAGCTGGTGAATAGCGACAAATATGAAGTTGTCGGTGGTGGGTGTTCTTTCTCTTTCTCGATTAAAAAAAAGGGGTCCCAGCGGTATGATTTAGGAATTCGAAGGACAAATAAATTCACACCCCTTTGTTTGCTTTCGCCATGAGACGGCCCCACTCGCCCATTCCAACACAGTTGGCTTCCATCATCTCTTCTAAATAATTCATTGAATGCAAAAAGCTCAAGTATGTTTATTTGGAAAAAGTAAATTAACGATCTTTTGTAACCAAAAAAAAAAAATTAACGATCTTTAATTATTTTTTTAATATAAAAATTCGTTAGACTGTAAGAATAAACAATGCCCATATCTATCCATATACGTATGTTATTAAATTTTAAAAATTTTAAAATTTTAATTATTTATTAGTAGAATGAGTTGATTCAAATCAAACGGGTAATTACTTGACTAAAAACTCTAATATTGTATAAAGAATTTATTCTATTAATAATTTTTATATTATATTTCCTTAATATTTCTCTTTTGAATTGACTAACACATGCACAAGAGAACAACTCTACATTTGATTTCAGACTCAGTAAATTTCGTAATTTGTAAGTTTGTAACCCATAATCCCTCGGGTTTCTTTCTTTTTGATTTCTAATCTCATTCTGAAACGGGACAAAAACATAGAAAAGTATGATCAACACATTCTTATATTTGTTGTTTTGGACGACAGTGTTTAATAATCTGACTTTTACATATTTAATGTTAGGATCGATCGGATTCTGTTACAGGACATCTGTAATTCATTTTCAATTATGTATTTTTCTGAAATAAATAATTATAATATTAATTTTTTTAATTATATACTCTCGAAAATATATAATTAAAAAATAATTACAGAAATATAAACCGTACAACGTGATTATTAAATTTCTGTTAATTTTTATCGATCAATATCGAAATTCTATTTTTAATGCTCTTTTAATTATGAGATGAAATTTCTACTCTCACTAAATAATTTTCACCCAACTCTTTATTAATTGTGAGCTAAAATTGAATTTTTCTTTCATTCAATTATTAAAAAATATATCACATACATTACATCTTTCTTTTCTTATAACTTTTATAAAAAAAAAAGCTACTCTAAACAAAAACACTAATTTTAAGAACAACTTAATATTATAATGGATTACTTTAAGGAAATTTCTGTGTGTCACTTTTAAAGGATGTAAAGTTGTATATTAATTGTGAGAAAAATTGAATTTTTCTTTCATTCAGAGAGTTACAAAAAAAAATAAAGGTTACATCTTTCTTTTCTTATAACTTTTATGAGAATGAAAAGATATAAATTGCATCATTTAAAATAAGAAACACTTTTCGCTTGCTTTAATCATCTGACGCTCTTGTTCTGATCGGTTAGCAGAAAGGAGAAGGTTAGGTCAGTTGTCAACTTACCACCAAATTTTGAAATTCATCCCAAGTCCCAGTTAGAAAATTGAACAATTATTCAAGTTTGTTTGCATCTGAAAAAATGCTTGTTGTAGTTGGGAAATTGCTGTGAATGCACTAAGCGCCGCCACCTATGTAAAATATAAGTAAAAAATGTGTATAATTCTAAAAGATGTAAAGTTATATCATTTTAAGAGAGAGAAAGAGATAGATAAAGGAGAAGAGAGACAAAAAAAAATATGTGAATCTCATTTTTTAATGTGTGTAGAAAAATGTAAGTTGTGTAATTTAAAAATATATACACTTCTCCCAAAATATAATGAACCAGCACACAGGCTTCTATAGAATGCTTTTCTTTAAAAAAATAAATAAATTATATTAATAAGAAAAAAGAAGGGGAAATAATACACTTCATCTGCCTGCAAGAAATGCATGCCACCATAGAGGCAAACGTGACCTTCACCTTCCCCGAAACAGAAGATAACAATAAATTGAGATAATTACGCGTTTAATCATTAATCAATTTCGGCACTATCTTCTAATCGAAAATGTCTCTTATATATTAATTAAAATGAGTTTTATATTTCTTATTCAACGTAGGAATTCAATTCTCATGTTGTAGAGAAGTAAAAAATATGTGGGACGCATATGTTAGAAAAAATTATATATAAGACCCACGTTGACACAAAAATCGAAGGGTATGTAGAAAAATTTAAATTCTCATGTTAAATGAGAATTAACATGAGAATTATAAAACTCAATTAATATAATCATGTTAGAGAAAGTATTTTATCTATTTAACAATGAATCAATGATAATAATTTCATAATTATTTATTTTAAATTTTTCTTCCCTCTTCATTATTATTGATTTACTTTTATATAATTATAATTCTCCATGTCACATGATTATGTTAACCAAGAGACTTCTAAGCTAACAACTACTTATTGGATAAACCTTTCCTTGATGCTTTTGGCTTCTGGTACGCGTTCCAATGCGACGTGGATTTTCAATATTAACTCTTAAAACATGTGTCGGTAGTTTTCGAAGCATGAAATCTAATTATTATTGTGTGGTCTAAGATACCATCACGGGTCGTTAAAATTTAATTCACATAAAAAACATGGCATTCTATTTCGTTGATTCTTCACTTCGTCTAATAAATAAATATTGTGAAAAAAGGATCTTTCAATTAATATACAAGTCCGCCAATAAAAAAAGAATAAATAAAATAAAATAAAATACAACTTTCTTCTTTCTATAAAAAAAATTGAAGGGTTATATATTTCTATTTTTATTATAAATTTTTTGTTTCTGTCAATATATTTATGTAAAAGTGAGTGAATTCCACTAATTTTTTTATATCTTTTTTTTACAGTAGAACTCGTTCACTTTTCTATAAGTGACTGAAATTTTTTCTATAGGTTCCATCATCTTTAAATAAATAAATAAAAAATAAACTTAAAAAAAAAATCTTATAAGAATAGCTGAACAGGAGAAAATCATCTCCTATAAACTAATAATTGATGCTTAGTCTTCTATCTTGGATAATCCATAAGACAGGTTTGGTAACCAGGTTTAATAAATTTCTAGCGCGCTCACACGACTGCTTACCCGCCATAACAACGTGATTATTGTTTAGGTTTTTATTTTATTTTATACGTTTATGATTATACATAATTTAAAATTAGAAGGGAGATCCAATTTGTATAACTCAATTCTTTTGAGAAGGAATGAAGAATTTTAAACTAAGCACCGACTCAAAACTTGTGGAAGTACCTGAGGTCAACTCGCATAAAAAAAAACTTAGGATCGGTATAAATTTTTTTAGGAGTAGGATCGGTATAGACCAATTTTTTCTTCTTCTTTTTTTTTTTTAAAAAAAAATCTGTTTAATTAAACAAGTTAGGTTTCAGACTTTTCTAAAAAAATCTTCTTAGGTTTAGTAGATCGCCTTATTTATATATAAAGGAATGATAACTTATAGCAGCACATGTTTGGATGAGCTTTTATTCCCAAAAAAAATTATTATTTTTTTAAAATAAAAGTCTTTTTGAGAAATTTTAGATGTTTGGATAACAACTTTTAAAAAAAAGCAAAGTTTAAAATAAAAGTTAAAATGCTATTTTTTTTAGGCAGTGGTTGGTTGCTTTTGAAAAAAGCAGAAATTAAAAGATAATATAATTTTTTTTTTGGAAAAAAACTAATATAAATCTTTAAAATATAATTTTAACCTCGTCCTATCATATTTATTTTATCTCTCTTATTCTACGATCATATTATTTTATCTCTCCTTTATTGTAACACCCAACATAAACTAATTTTTATTTAAAAAAAAAAAACAACGCATAAAAAGTCATTTTTTAAAAATTTTCATCCAAACATGCCCAATGGTGGGTATATGGTGGGATTCACGGGCCAAAAAATTAAATTATTATTTTTTAATAAAATAATTACGCATTTATTACAATTTTAGGAATAATTACGGATCTAATGCATAATGTGATGCCCTTTTGAGCGTGTGACGCCCCAACTGAGGCGTCTCACCCTAAGAAGACGCCCAATTTGTGCGTCTTTTGTGTGGTGTTGACACGTGTCACACAAAATTAACATTTTAATTGTAAAACTTCTAAAGGCCATAGCTTTTGACTCAGGTATCCAGATTAGGTAATTCTTTTTTTGATTCCACATAATTTTTCGAGATCTACGTAATGACACCCAATTTGATATATTTTATCTCTCGCAAACATAATTCAATTTTGTAAAAAAGTGAAACCATTGTTGCAAATTTGAACTATGGTAATGGAAGATAAACACTCAACTCTGATAGTGTGACAAAATATTAATGGATAAAAAAGTTAAATTATAATTTGAAAAATTAAAATGTAACAAAATATTATATTAATTCTTAGTAATAGAGACAACTACAGCTCCCCAATAATAACTAGTACTTATCCTACTGCTCCAACATAAACAAACGCAAAAACAAACACACAGAGTAAAAAAAACAAAGGAAAATAATGAGAACAATAAAGTGGTCGTCTGAATATGATTTGAGTAGTACTAGGCTCAACACGTCAGGTACAGGGATGACTCAACACGTCCTTATTGGTACTGTTTCTTTGATCATGTCATTTCATTACCTGGGGCAGTGCATGACAAGAGCAGAACGCTCAGCTGCAGGGACGTTTTGGCAAGTTCAACACCCTAACTTTCGAGCACATTTAATATGCACCGGGAGCATAAGCTCCCATTCTAAAAATAGTAAAAAAAAAAATGGATTGAGATGAAATTTAGAAAAAAGAAAAGGGTATAAATGGAAGAAAATTTTCCTTTTTTAGTAAAGGACCATGGAATAGTGTCGTGGGCCTGGAGCATATTAGAAAAATCCCTAGCTTTCCTGGCGTTTTTATGGGAAATAGGAAATGTCTGGTGCAGGGACACGTTCCTTCTCTCTGACATCATGAAAAAACTGATTTGATGTGATGTATAAGGTATAACAGTGACCTCAGGAACGTTTTCAAAACGACATTTAAATTTAAATTATGTTTGTGAGAAATAAAATTTATCATTGTGTCATTGCGTAGATCTCGAAAAGTTATGTGAAATCAAAAAAAGAATTACCTGATTTGGATACCCGAGTCAAAAGTTATAACCTTTCGAAATTTTACAATTAAAATGTTAAGCCCAAGTTGGGCGTCTCCCCTTAGGGTGAGACGCCTCAATTGGGGCGTCACATGTGACGTCCAAAAAAGGCGTCACATTGTACAATAGATCTATAATTATTCCCAAACCTGTAATAAATGTGTAATTATTATATTAAAAAACAATAATTTAATTTTTTTGCCGGATTCACGGGTCAGAAATATGCTGCAAGGTCTCCACGTGCATTTGTTGCAGACAGCACTAGCACATACATAGCCTAGGGAGTTTTATTCTTGTAAGAACTTTAAGTCAAGAACCTGATAACTTTGATATTTTGGTTTGTTAATAATCTGATTAAATAGCTTGGATTTTTCATTTAATTAGGTGCTAGAGTTTCAGAAGGATGTGTTTTGCAGCATATTTGCAGAGATTGAATAGCTTTGATATTTTTTCATTTAATTAGCTTGGATTTATTTTGCAGAACTTGTAATGGAAGATAGATGGATGTGTTTCATGCAGTGGAAAATTTAACCTTGTTTGACTCAAAAAACAATATTGCGCAATCAGAAGATTGTGGTCTTGTGATAGATACATGTACCCTTTTTGGGTACAAACAAACATCTTTCAGTGCTTAATTCATGGTATGAAGTGGACAATCCTGCTGCAGCATTTCATTCACTGGATCATAGTCTATTTTCCTAGCTTTATTACAAAGTTCATCACCAATCATAGATTGTTTCTAGAATATGGCTTAAAGGTGAAATTGTTTGACAAAGCGTGGAGAAATAGTAGCCCAAGAAAATTAAAATAAAAGCGTGAAGCTATACCTTAAACTAGCAAGATCTCTCTGTGCTTTCATTCACGTGTAAGAACACAATACTATCTCCTTTCGGTTGAAAGCAATTTACAATAAATTTATCAATCTCTCTGCATTCATTAATCAAAAATAAATGCCAAGAAAATTTCCAACTACCATGAATTGTAAGAAGAGAATATAGTAACTATTTCTCTCTCCACATGCAAAATATACTGCGGAGTTAGAGATAGAGAGAATGCAATTCATAAAATTGATGGGGATGTGAATTGAATCAATTGATGACAAAATATTGCAGCTTTTGTAGCTTCACCATTCCATCTTTTCCATGGGCTAAGGAATGCACTAGAGTCTGCAACCTCATTGGTCAAGGGATGTCATGAAAAGTTGCTGAGGCCAAAATAGAGAGTTTTCTGCTGAAATGCATTAATGGCATAATCAACTTGAAAATGACCAAACTGTGATTTAAATCGAAGTCCATATCCCAATCCAACACCAGATCCTGGTTTACCCTGCCTTAAGGCTGGATTTCCTGCATTTCCAAGAGCTCAACACCATGAGAGCACATTTGACATGGGTCTGAGCTTAAAAGGCTCAAAAAAATAATGTGCACTGAGCACAAAAATGATCAAGTACATTAATTCAAGATAAAAACAGAACAAAGCAAACCACAAGCTATGACAAAACACGGTGAACTGCAACTGAAATGTAATGGCTGATGATGTTGGATCACTCGTTGCAATTAATGATATGCTTTTACAAGACCATCATACAAGACATCAGAGTTTGTTTCAAAGCTTGGGTACACGTACGAGGTACCCAAATACCCAAACTCATCATCAAACTCTATGACGTAACTCTAAATAATGAGGAACATCTGTTACACGAGATTATGGTCTAGCTCTTGGTTTCTTATAATTGTAGGCTTGTAGCCCTTATTTTACTACACGATGGTTCCTACTTCCAAGTAACTTCCTCCTACCAACAAACACGAAAATGGAATGGAGCACAAATCAGAACTAGACGCGAAAACCCAAACAGTACAATCATATGGGAAAGGCGTGGAATGAATGTCTCCTACCACAGAAAAGTATAATTTAAACTAACGCAGAAGTTGTTGTTGTCATGACATCATGTTTACTGGTCAACATTTGGATGACTTAATTTATGCTTGCAGTGTTTTTGTTAACATGGTATTCCCTATTACAAGAAACTGTCCATCCCAATCAACTTCTTTTTACTTGGTTCTTCAAATATCACTGTACTGTAATTGTAGAGGTTTTTCCCACCAGTTAATGTTTTTGACCGCAATAGATAGACTTTTTTAGGTATTATATGACCAAAAAATAGTAGGTTACGTAGAGAAATTCACTGTGATTTCATCTTTGGTGTTCAATTCCCATTTCGCAAGCAAGAAGAAAAATCTGAAGAAAGAACCCTATCTCAAGAACTTGCCTAACCGGACAAATAAAACATTTGGATTTTAAGTAAAGGTGCCCTAGGTTTAGGTCGTTAAGTATACTTAGTAGACCCAAAAAATAAAACATTTGATATGCTAAAACATATTGATAAAATATTAACAAGATAATCAAGAAAGAAAACATTTAAAAATAATTTGGAAGTAAATTTTTAAGAAATTTGAGTATCCTGAGCAGAATGATATTACTCACCAGGTACAAGATGACCAGACCGCAAGTCTGTTCCACAATCCAAGAAAATGGCACCTTCCAACATCTTATTCTATAGTAAAGAAGAGTAGAAGACATCAAGCAGTTTGGTACAGGGCATTTCAATTTAACAATAAATGTAGGAAATTAAAAAATATGAATGTGCTTGTGTTTAATTCTGTTTGTCTGCTTGAGTGTGTATAATGGAAAAAGGAAAATCAAAAATAATTTTGAAGAGATGTAGTTATTGACTTATTGTCCATGAATAAGCTCTTTGTTTGTTTAAACGGAAAGTATTTTCAGCAACACCAGATCTCAGGAATATTAAATATTACAATCATATACAAGGCATTGCTAATTGTAACGTGTTAGCATAGTGGGAGGGCAGGATAGGCTGACTCTGATACATTGTATAGAATTTAAATTCCAAAAGTTCATAAGAAAAACAATTGAACTCTTTCAAATAAGTCATAGGGAAAAAAAGGGCCGACCCAGTTCAATACCCACTCGTGAGTGTCTGGGGAAGGACATACGAGTCAAGCCTTACCCCCGCTTTTTCGGAGAGGCCGAGTCAAAGACGGGACCTTGGACATCATGGTAAGCGTGCTTACCACTGAGCCAAGCCGAGGGAGAAATGTGAAAATTGCAATAGAAATGAAAAACTTAATTTTTAATTTTTCAAGGAAGATATGACCCTTAACAGTAGAACTTTAAACTTTAAAGTCAATAATGCCATGATCAAAGCACAAACAAGAGGCCAGAGAAGATGGCGAATATGCTGCATGTAACATAAATCAAATACAGCTAGGTAAACGATATCCTATCAACCTCTTCCCAAATGGGGATATATATTCCCACATACACTAAATATTCATTAAAACCGGGGTCCTCAGCAATTTCAACACCTACAGTTGTAAAAGCAGTTCTTGCCAAAGATGGTGAACATGGGATCATGTGATTCATGCCTACTAGCATCTTACTAGACATTAGTAGAACTTTCAAGAAAGTAATTTCTATATAAAAGAAAGAGCAGTTTAGCAGTATAAGAATATTTTAGGGAAAGAAAGTTACAATCTGTCCAATTTCACATTGTAGGATTGCTGTTTATGAGTCTATTGCATACCAAAGGGATTGTCAGCTCGCTATTAGCCACCAGACATGATCGCCCAGATCCAACTGCTCCTTCACCATACCCTCGCACGCTCCCAAGCCCTCCGATGGCAAATGCTTGGTAAGGAGCCATGTCCCCGACAATTGAACCACCAGTAAGTCTGTCCAAAAGGGTAAGGATGATAATGAAAAAAAGATATAACCACATAGTTAACTGTTTGTCAAATAACACAAATAGGAAATGGAAAAAGTGGAATTTGATTTCAGGTTGAAATTAGGATTCATGAAGTAGTAGAGTTTATGTCAATATGTCATGTATCTGAATCCAAGCACTACTTTGTTTGAACTTAATTCCCAGCTCGGTAAGGTTGTTTGTCTAATAGCACTTAGCATTTATCCTTTGATGTCTCTTAACTGTGACAAATAGAAAGATATATCCACTTAAATTGCCAGAAAATACCAACCTTGTCAAGAGCAATGCTGGTCCCAGTTTGATTCCTTTAGAAGCAACAAATTTAAATCGATTGAAGATTATCCACTTAGAAAGAACTGGAATACCTTGTTCTATTTGAAGATTAAACTGAAAAAGACAGGCATTAAGTCAGTGGAATACATGCACAACAATTTCTTTTGAGATAAAAACACATACAAACTAATGGTTTCACAATCATATAAATAGGAACTTGGAAGCAAACTGAAAATAAAAAATAAATCTTATTACATGAAAAAAGCTACGATCATTGGCCTTTGCAAATCGAGACTCTTGCTTTAACACCACCATACTGTCATGTGGATTGCCACTGCAACAAGCAATGCACATCATATGATCAAAATCAGTTCAACATTCTTACAAAAAAAAAAAAAAAAATTCAACATTTTGAGAACTGGAATAATAGACTCCTTGATTACCTGCAAGTCAAAGGAAAGCCATCATAATCTCTACTTATAGAGCGACCATCATTGTTCAACGGGCGAACATGCTGCATGATGGTTTACAATATTAGTTTGCATTTTATAACAAAATCAAAGAGTAATGTGAAGCAAAATAAACACATGTAGGTTGGAATTTAATATTATGACAGATTCAAGAAAAGTCTAGCTGAACCTCAAACTTTATGCTGGTTGTGCTGCTCCATTTTGAACTCGCAGGTTCCTTCAAGTCCAGCCCCACTGATAATCGAGATAAATTTACACCTCCACTTCCTGAGCGAGAGAAATTGTTTACAGGGATACCATGGACTCCAATCTCAGGTGAAAGAGAATGCTGGAAGAAGAAAAAGGGTGACACACAAGTAGATTTTAAGAATTTGCTACAAAATTTCACCCAAATTTGTAGGTTTCACAGATTAAATAACTTAAATTTATCTTAAGATCCTCCAACTAGTCAGGGTTTAACGAGGAGTGGTTTAATTTATCCTCCCGCTGGCACAAAGAAAACTTCATTTGAAAATAAGCTTATTGAACAGCATGGTCTCTCATACCATAAAATATAATGATAGAAAAAACAAAGCCAACCTGCAATACAAAAGACTGCTGAGCAAGCCATTCTGGAAGTGGCCTTCTATAGGCGACTAAGACATTTGAATCATACAGACCCTTGTCCCATGAAAGATCGAGCTTCTCACTTCCACCAAATAAGTTTGGATGTTTGATGCAAATACTAATCAGAACAAAAAAAGTTGAATTATTCATTCCACAATTCTGGAAGAACATTGCAATTCCCTCAAAAACAAAATGCATAACACAAAGTTACCAAGTTCTAAATTTTGCCATACAGATCCAACCAAGATTTCACTTACATAAAATGATAACACCAAGGAAACAAACCGTAAAGAACCAATTCATGTTCGCCTATCTGTGCTAAGAAATTTCACAATATTTAATTATTTATTAATAGAATAAGGGCTATGACGAGAACTCTAGGTCTGATACTACGTAAAGAAACAACTCAACAAAAAAGCTTAAGACAGTAAATGATGACAACATTAATGATTTTTATATTAATATCTCTAACAAAAACTGAGATTCTTACCTCCCAATCACCAGTGAAAGAGGACTTCCAGAACTTCTGTTAGCGGAAAATGCAAAATAATAATCGGTAACATATATATGAGTTTAGACAAAATAAATAAATAAAAATAAAATTTTTCAAATATGTTCCTGAATATATGAAGCCAGCACAAACCTGAGGGTAGGGAACATCATAGAAGCGCATAGCTTGTGAGTAAAATCAACATTAACGTCAATCTTTGCTGTAAAACCACTCGAACAGATAGGAAAAGAAAAACTTATCAGTAAAAACAAATATATTTAAAAAAAAAAAAAAAACTTTTGCAATGAAGGGAGCAAACAAAAAATGAAAGATTTGAGCATTTGAGTAATCTAACCTTTGCCAGCATGGATGCTCTTCTGAGCTCCCATCCCATTAAATATGCATCAACCATTAAATTATCAGAAACACAAAATTGAAACCAACATAAGAGGCACCAATGTTTAAAAGATTGTATAGTATTGTATTCGTGCACCGGAGACACAGACAATTTATTCTGTTCTTAGCTTTCAACTTCTGTTATCCCTTTTGCTTCCCCACACTCCACACCCATACCACGTGACACGTCAATTACTAGCTAATTGGGCCTTATGAATGTCATTATGTTGGCCCAATTCTCAGCCCATTTAATTTTTGACACGCTCCTCATTCACTGCATCAGCATCGTTCAGTTTTAGGGGAAACATAACGAAACGAAACGAAACGTAGCAAAACGAGAAGAGAGAAATAACAATGAATAACCACTTGATTGTGCATATCCCAGACAAGCAGTCACACGACCTTCACCACCAACCCACTGGTAACATTATCAAAACCTATTATAACTTCAAGCTTTTCGTTTTTCTTTGGTATTAACTGAACAATGAGTGCTTTGTTTGCTACTTGCAGAGAACGTTTTTGCTTCAGCCATAGACCCAAAGCATGCCAACCAGATTGTGAGGTTAGTTCTTGTTCGAAATCTTAATGCCTATGAGCTTTGTGAACTAATTTGTGGAAGTTTGTTAAATTTCTTGTTAGGCGTTTGAATCAGATAGCACCACTCGAAAACCACCGTCATGTGAAACGAATTCGGAAGAACGTTCTAGAAGGAGGTCTGATGGTTTGTCATAATATCTTTTTTTTTTATGCTATTTTTGTGTCAATTTGTTGTCTAATTTCCATTATTTTTTATTAAATGGATATCGTTGAAGAAACTCTTAAATTGATCTTTTTTTTATTTTTTATTTTTATTGAGTGAGTATATTCACTTTTAAGAAATGCATAAACTCTCACTCCTAGGTTATGTAGCACCGATACTGACACCGATACTGACACCGATACTGACACGGGACATGTGACACGACACGACACTTCGACACGTTAATTCTAAAAAATATTAGATTTCAACACGTCAGAACGTGTTTTGATATTAAATAATATTTTTAATTTATATGGT
Organism: Gastrolobium villosum; assembly: GCA_032173675.1. NCBI lineage: Eukaryota > Viridiplantae > Streptophyta > Magnoliopsida > Fabales > Fabaceae > Gastrolobium > Gastrolobium villosum. Next base: position 43,024 of record JAVKPL010013466.1, on the reverse strand, counting down.
GTATATTATATTTAATATTCAATAATTTAATAAAAAAATGAATCTAAACTTATAATATTCATAATTTTTGCAAAAAAACATAAGATATCCCAAATATTTATATTAAACTCAATAAAATAGTAATCGTAATCCAACGAATCTAATAGTTGGAACTAAAAACTCAACGCAATGTAACCTTTAAACCTTTTTTTGAATTTCTATAACGTGTGTTGGAGTGTCGGGAAGTGTCGGAGTGTCCGAGAGTGTCGGGGAGTGTCGGACACGACACGTCGGGATTTTTGAAGTGTCGGTGCTTCATAGCACCTAGGTGTTGAAAATATTCTTGGCTGTGAATCAAGGTTATTGGAATATATATGAGTGTGTATAAAACCTATGAGCCCTGAAAAAGCATAGTCATCAACTGTTGTGGAATTTAATTGCTTGTGGCATTGGGAATGTTTGACAGGACAAATACAGCTATCTGTGATCTTGTGTCTGGCATCTGAAGGTGACAATCAATTGGATAGTGTGCCACCTCATCTTCAGGAGTTGATCAATTCGTATCAGTTGAGTCCTTTTATCACAAAAGTGGGTCTTCGTTTATTTTGGTATTTTTTTTTGTTTTTACATTAGTTAATGCTTGCTTATATTGTGGTTTCATCATAGAAAGATATAAGATGAAAAATATATGAAGAGTGTTTCAAATATTGATTTCTAAATGGTTATGGCGAGTTTTGACTTATTTTGTTTTGATTATTGTGATTATGGTTGAAGTTGTATGGCTATATGATATTTCTAGTGGAATGAATGGTCATTTGTTTTTCATTTTCATGTAAGTAATTTCATATTTTAGTTTATGGTACTAAATTAATCATTAAAATTTAATCTCAAAGCTACTAGCATTTCTTCTTCTTCCTTTTTTTTGGTCTTCTAAAGTTCGCTAACTAAATCATCGATTTAAAAGAAACAGCAAACCCTCAGCATTGGAAATCAGTAATTTATATATGAATGGAGTTTTAGTTTAATTTAATCATTTGTTTATCAAATGTTAATGTGTGTTAGTTAAATGCCTATCCAATGTTTTTTAGGGTCCACTGTCGATGTAGACAAATTAAGATTATTGATTAATTTAAGAAATTACCGTGAGTTTTGATTGGAATCCTGAGGACTCCTGGTCTTTGTTGTTTTTACGTAAGTTGGTTCTTGCATTAAATTTGTATTTAATTTACTTTAGGTTTGCAAATATGCTGCCACATCAAAAGAAGAGTGGCAAGAGCAATGCAAATTTTGGCCTACATCATATCATCCAAGGACTTAGTAAGCTTCATATTGTTACTCTTTCTCTCTTTCTTTTTTTTGCTTTATCTTTGCTGCCTTTAATAAAAAAAATCAAAAACTGTTGGTTCCATTTAAGTATATTAAAGTTCAAGTAGCTTTTATATATGAAAGCTATCATCAGATGAATAAAACAACTGTTAAATGAAATTCCAAGGAATACATCTTTTAACTTGAAGTGCTGATTGGCAAGACAGCCAGACACTTAATATAAAATATTATATCTATGAGAGTTACTAGTTAGCCAACGTGTCTAGTTCATGGTTGTTAGTATCGAACGATACGCGATACGTATCGTGCAATACGATACGATACAGTGTCAAATCGATACGGATCGTAATAGCGAATCGTTTTTGGCATGAATCGTGATTTGGAATCGTAGAATCGAACGATTCGCAACCGAATCGTGAATCGAATTTTTTTTGCGATTCAAAATATAAAAAAAAATTAAAAAAAAAACTCAACAGTAGGTTTAAAAAAACACACTCAACAGTCGCTTGGAACGGCATGTTGTTATATGAAAGATTGCTTCATGCAGCGCAGAGCGTGCTCCGAAGTGAACTCCGGCACTGATTACCACCGTCACAAGCTGCTAGGTTACTGAGTAAGGAAGCGATCGAGAAACTAAGGGTTACTCCACGGATTCTGGTGATCGAGAGGTCACTGAGCTCATGTCAGTGCGGCGGAGAAGAACATCCACGCGAGGAAGTGCGGGAAAACAGAACGGGAGAATATGAGAAACTATGATTTGGAAAATCAGTTGCAGAAGACGAGGAAAAAGAAAAAACTTATTAAAAAAATTAAACTGATTTTAGATTTGGTTTCTTATGGATTTTGGTATTTAGATTTTTTTTTTAATTTGGATTTATATGATATTATATATTTCTAAGTTATTTTTAATTTGTTTCTGAATCTTACGATTCACGATACAAAAAAGCAGCCGAACGATTCACGATACGTATTGCGATTCAACAACCATGGTCTAGTTTGCTTGGTAATACACACAGTAGTTGTAATTACTGGCGCTTCCTAGATCAAAATAATAAACTAGCGTTAGCACCCCTGTTTTTTTAATATCCAGTGTGTAATCATTGTTTTCAATTTTCGTAAATAACATAGGCTTGATTACATTTTTATGATATATCTTGTAATTATAGTATCTGACATATAATATGTGCCAGTAGTTTGTATGAAAGCTTTATTCTATGTAATGTATTGATCTAAGCAAAGTATATTCTATGGGTAAAAACTGGGTGAGTTGGGAGTTTGACTGTGAAAGGGACAAAGGAGGTTTTTGAAATTTTGGCCTGTGTAAATGATACAAACCAACCACTAATTCCCGGAATTAAAAGAAATAATACAGTAATTTGGATCTGAAAATTATACTTTCATATATTGAAACAACAAAGATTACAAACAGAGACTCATAACAACTATTCTTGCAGAAATTAGGAAATCACAGTAACAAGAAAGAAATCACAATGCAGGAAAATAGTAGGATAGTGTGAAACACATATGAGAGGTTCCACTCTCTCCTAATCCCAAAAAGGGCCCAAGCAATTCCCAAATATTCCAGATCCCCTCACTCTTCTCCTTCCTTGCTATTTAACCATCTCAACCTCCCTTCCCATGCCATGCCATTCTGTTGAAACTGATTTGCTGAGTCAGCAAAGGCTGGGCCCACATTATTTTAATCCTTCCTATACGTACATGATCTTGGGCCAGATCGTATCAATACTTCCCCCCTTTTAAGCACCTTGTCCTCAAGGTGCAGATAAGCTCTTGAGAACTTTATTCCGGGATCCCACTGCTTGAATTGAAGGGATGCCTTTATGCAAGACGTAAAGTTACTTCCTCCAGGATCCCAGAGCACTTTTGTTGTCATTCCCTTATCACCCTTAAGCACAAGTAGAGCCAAACCACAAACTAAACTAACAACAAATTCAATTGCCCATTGCTCAGCCATGCCCACCTCAAAAGGACTAACAGGAGAGTTGTCCCGAAATAGTTTGAGTGATGGTTTCATCATGATTTCTGCATAGGCAGCCTTAGAATTTTTGTTTTTATCTTTTTCTGTAATAATCTTCTCCATAAAGCAATTACCATATATTTGGGGTCGAACAATATAAACTAACAAATCAAATGCAACAGAATCACCCATGGAGTCCAGAAGCAGAAAACTTAATAAATCTTCTTCATTTTGCTCACCCACTAGGTCCACATAACACACTTGAATAAACATGATGTGATATATTTCCTCATCAACCTTATCCCCTCTCTTGACAAGTTCAAAGTAATAATTTTTTTGAAATTTTCCAATCTTTGTCTCTTCTCTGTCATCTATGTAAGCAACAACATGGAGGGATGAATGCATTAACATCCGATCGGGAATATTATTATTGTAGAAGCTTCTATTTATTTTATTTTTGTACTTTTTTGAAAAATCGTATTGTTGGCCAGAAACAATATAGGTGAACTTTAAATCAACCATAGTTTTTGCTGGTTCGAAAAACTTATCTTTGTCATAGAGATCCATCATCCGGTGACCATACGAGCTAGCATTTTCTCTTGCAAATTCTTTGAAGTGCTGAAGATTCAAAGTTTGCCAATGGTAAATGAGTCCTCTCACTAGCAATTGCCCTTTGTAAGATGCCCACTGACCAGTAAGCTCCTCCTTATTTTCTTCAAAACAATCACTTTTTATACGTTCATGGAAACTACCCCATCCATTATGATATTTTTTTATCTGGCAGAATAAAATTGATACTCCATCTTCATTTTTCTTATCGCATTCTGCAGTAAAATATAGAGACCCACCATCACTTGATCGCTCGTCCTCCATTTCGAGCTCCACACAGAGCGTCCCATTGTATGAGTAAAAGAACCTCCACTGCGAAATGCTTTCTAACTGAACCTCAGGCCACAAAATGGAGATGGCGACAGCCTCATTTCTGAAACCCACGCTTCTTCTCACCTTGTTATGTTTCCTCTGGCAGCCCCCGTAACCAACCAAGAAAGCTAGGTTTTTCTGATGATAGAGAAAATGGGCCAGTGGGTCCATGGTTAACCAAGCTGGTTGGCTTCTAATTGTAAGCCCACAATCCGAAACGGTCCAATTCACCCCAATTTGATGACACCCATATTTTTTGGGCCCACTTGCCTCAACCAAATTTATGGGCTCAGATGTCCACTCTTTACATAAATCTAACATGAAGAAATAAATCTCTTCAAATTGGGCTAACACTATCCTTTCTGAATTGAGAATTTGGGCCGGGTTTAAAATTTTACCCAAGTTTTTGTTTGCCGTAGTTTGATCCTCCTTCCACCTCTTGCACATTCTGAATTGCATCTTTTTCCCAGAATTATGCAGCGATGAACATTTCAGTTTCACAAAAAATTTCAAGTTTGCAGGTTTGGGTAATGGTGGTAGTTGTTCCACCGACTCTTCTTCTTCCCGCGTTCGCAACCACCTTCTTCCCTCATGGTTGGGCCGTTCAAAGCCCTCCATCTTCTTAAGGAAAAATAGATCTAGTGGGTCCACAACCATGGCTGTTGGTTGCCTTTTCAAAGCTACTTCTCCATTTTCTTCTTCACTTTCCATCGTCTCTTCATGCTCAACAAGGACCAACTCCGTGGGCTGTGTTGACAACGCCACTTGCACACCATTCATAGGGGACTGTTCTTCTTCTTCTTCTTTGTTCTGAAATTTCTTCTTCATACAGTAGCCCAAATCTGGTTTCGTGAATGATGTTAGTTGCGCATCTTCCACAATAGCTTCCACTTTTACAATCTCTGTTTCTGATTTCAAAAATTCCATATCATCTTCCTCCTTAAAACTTTTGCCCCACCTTCTTGTGCATGATCGTTCTCTAGATAGAAGCTTGGTGTTCTGAAGAATCTCATCAAGGAGTCTGAGAATCTCTCTATGATTTTCTTCAACTTGCCTCTCCCTTTCTTCTTTTTCTTCTGTATGCTTCTCCACCTCAACAAACTGTAGAAATTGTTGGGCTATATCTGATCGGAATCGCGACCAGGAAAATTCCTTAGTCTCGAGCTTCCACCAAAAGTACCAGTCCCAAGCTTCTCCCTGCAAGGCTCTTCTTACTTGTGATAGCCATGTAACTTCCGGTTTACCATTTTTGCGAAAATACCACTCTATCCAATTTAACCATTCATATACATCTTCTTCCCCAGAAAATAAAGGGATCTGCATCCTATGAAATTGATTTCTCATTTTTTTTTTTTTAACTGCGTGGTTCAAAGCCCCCTGGATCAGAGAGCTCTGATACCAATTGATACAAACCAACCACTAATTCCCGGAATTAAAGGAAATAATACAGTAATTTGGATCTGAAAATTATACTTTCATATATTGAAACAACAAAGATTACAAACAGAGACTCATAACAACTATTCTTGCAGAAATTAGGAAATCACAGTAACAAGAAAGAAATCACAATGCAGGAAAATAGTAAGATAGTGTGAAACACATATGAGAGGTTCCACTCTCTCCTAATCCCAAAAAGGGCCCAAGCAATTCCCAAATATTCCAGATCCCCTCACTCTTCTCCTTCCTTGCTATTTAACCATCTCAACCTCCCTTCCCATGCCATGCCATTCTGTTGAAACTGATTTGCTGAGTCAGCAAAGGCTGGGCCCACATTATTTTAATCCTTCCTATACGTACATGATCTTGGGCCAGATCGTATCAATATATTGAAATTGGAGACATGGTGGATGTAAGGACCCTCTGGTGCATCTAGGTCTTGTTTTTTATTTGTTTCACACACCAGAAAAAATTAAATTAGGTGTTCAAACTGATCATCAAATTTTTACAAAACATATTAAAGCATGGTATTATTTATTTATTTATTTGAGTGAAATTTTGTGGATGTCATATGTTGGATATCTCAACATGTATTGGTTTCATATTTGTCAATAATCTTACTAGATGAGAATACAAAATCTTGTCTTTTATGATAATAGCTGACTTTGCTAATGGAGTTGGCTTGGCATTTTCAATTAAATTACAGCAACATTGATGGCATTACTGGATTTAGCGAGGAAGACTCACAATTAGTTTTGAAGTTTATGCAATCATCTGTTGAGTTGGCAACATCTGAAGGCTTGGTAAATATGCAAATTTTTCCTTTTTCATACAATTTGTGCACAAGAAATAATGCACTCATATCTGACTTAACTTCAGTTGCTTTTCTTCTTCTGATTATTCTTCACTTCATGAGAAACAGCTTGAGGTATTTTTAATGCGGTGCCTCTATGTTCTACTATTGAATTTCACGTTCAGCTGCTACTTACCTAAATTTTGATCTGTTTAGGTAGTCAATGCTGCAGTGATAGTGGATCCTTCAGCTAAGCAAATAATTTCTAGTGCACGTGATCAGGTTTTTGCTTGGAACTCTTGCAAAGAGGAGAGTAGCATCGACTCCAGCTGCTATAAAAAACCAGAATTATTAAGTTCCAATCCTATTTCCAATGGATTTGCACCCCATGAACCGTTGCATACAAATGGTTCCTCCAATCAGCTCAAACAACCATATAAGGGTGTTGCTTGTTTATATCCTTGGCAATGGGCTGAGCAGCAATCACATTCACAGAGTTCATGTCGTTGGCATCCTTTGCAACATGCTGCCGTTGCAGCTATAGAGTCATCTGCTGCCAGGGATAGATCTTTTTTCCCCATTGAGGGGAACAATGAAGAAAAATATTTGGAACTGGATCACGAGAATTCTTCTTGGACAAGCTCACCTACAAAGAGACAGAAAACTGTTTGTGCGAATGTAAGTTTACGGACACCTGATATTTGGTCTATTTAAGGAACCTGGCTAGTGTATACTTTAGTAACCAGTTGCAGCTGCTCATCTATATGAAATTTTAACTTTACCACTCCAACAAAAATATTAAGAACGTCCTGAACTGCTGGTATTGCTTTCTTAGTTTCAAGTAACTTATTCTGTAGGAAACTTTAAGGAGGTTTTTATGACCTTAAAATATTAAGTCTATGATATTGTTTGCATAAATATTGTGCAGATGGCTAAGGAGACAGAAGCATGCATTTACTTGACATGTATATTATCTTTACAACAGCTGTCCAAAGAATTGTCTAGATGGAAAACTCTGACAATTAGTTATTGCTGATAACCTAGACCTAATGAAACACTTCACACCAAAGTCAACATTGGCAATATGGAAACATAAAATACATATGCAATGGCATTCATGTTGATTATAGTTGTTGATCATTTTCAATCGAGTATATTACGTTGAAATCTTTATTTTGGTATTGGATTTGGGGTTTCAGGTTGAGGATGATGATAAATTGAATACTCATAGTCTGACTTCTGACCAGCTGTCAGCACGCCCGTACTTATGCACTGGTTATGACATCTATCTTGTTTGGGAGCCATGCCCAATGTAAGCTTATAGACAAAGATACTTCTCTAACTTCGATGAATTCCCTTTGAAGTCTGAATTGGTCTTGTTTACTTATCTATGAGGGGAATACCAGGATAAGAGACTAGCAATAGCATTTTGATTCTCCTTTTCTTCTTGAATGCCCTGTGCCTCATAGAATGATGAGAGAAATTTTCTAGTTCTGATTCTCCTTTTATATGAGGTTTCACTTTCAGATGATTAAAACTTATCTGATATATTTGCCTAAACCTGCCTTCCACTGTGATGCCAGGTGTGCTATGGCTCTTGTCCATCAGAGAATTAGGCGGATATTTTATGCTTTCCCAAACCCTAATGCCGGTGCCTTGGGTAGTGTTCACAGATTACAGGGAGAGAAGAGCTTAAATCATCATTATGCTGTTTTCAGGGTTTTGTTACCTGAAGAAGCCCTCCATAAACACCATGCTTAAGTTGCAGAAACCGAGGAAGCCAGTATTTGTTAAGTAACAGATTAGCTTCTTAAGATGCAAGATAAGATGAAGGCTTTTAGCTGGGAAAACTATTTATTAGTGAATTTTGAAAGTTCGGTAATTTATTAATTGTTAGAACGGTTTTCTGATAGGACTTGCCTTAGGATTCTCATTTTTTTGGTTGTTTTTGTAAGCATTTTTTGTCATTGTCAAGGAAACCAGGGTCATATTGACCCATGTTCCAATATAGCTATGTATTCAGATTTTGCTTATGCTTAAACTAATATCACCAATCTAATACATGTTCTGATTTTTTTTTTAAATGAAAAATTGTGGTATACTGATTTTGTTTTTTAAATGACAATTAATTATAGTTATTTTATTTTTTATTTTTTGGAAATATTATAGTTATTTTTCTAATTGCAGTATTGTCACATCACATGATTACAAGTTAATATGAAACGAGGATAAAATTATGTCTGAGTCACAAAATAGTCTTGCAGCTTATTTATTTTACTGTACAGTGTCAAGCTATAATTATATTTTGATCGAGTTTATTAAGGTAATGAGCACTTATGAAGTTTAGTTCAGCTTATTGAAACAACTTTTGAAATTGATATAAGATATTTTAGGTTTATTTTCGTAGTTAAATATAAACTTATAAAAACAAATATTAGTAAAGCTAAAATTAACTTAAATGGTAATTTGTTATAATAATTCTGACTAGATTAATTTAGATGAAATTTTCTATTATTATTATTATTATATTATTTTGTAAACGATTTTGATTTTTGAGTTTCAGTTTGTTAATCCGACTTTACTTAATTTGACAAATTGATCATTCTAGGCTGGTTTGATATTATTACCTTTTTAGTGTCAATTCGTGTTTAAATTAATTTATTTTTTAAAAATTATTTTTAATCTTATATTAAGATAACTTTAAAAAATAATTATTTTTATAAATAATTAGTTACCAAACACTTAATCATTCACTTGAAATATAGTTTTATAATGAGATCTGTGTTCTCCAAAAGATAAAAATCATATTTTACTATTGGAAAATGTTATACTTATTACCAAAAAGTTTTGGAACTCTTATTGTTAAACTAATCGCTATGAACATTATTCAAGATACAACTGAAAAAAAAAAACTTCTGCGGTTTGTGTTTTCTAAAGTTACTTTTCATAACTTTATTTAATGTTTATTAAAATGACGTCATTTTATTTATATAGAAATTATAGTATTTTTATAATTTTAATTTATTTCAGAGATATAATAGTTTTTATCATTCTAATTTTTTAATTTTTCAACACCAAAACAACGTCATTTCGATGAACATTAGATAAAGTTATCTAAAGTAAATATTTTTTTCCTATTAAAGAAACTTAAATACCATGTAACAATAAATCATTCTAAAATAGCTAATTTTAAAACTGTAATATATTTTAAAAGGTGAGAAGAGTTCTTAAATATACGAATGTTATGCAAATGGTAACATTTTAATGGATTTAAAATTAAAATTTATTTTTGTTTTTCATTTATAATTAAGAAAAAAATCTAAATTATTTAGAAAACCTTAAAAAAAGATAACAAAAAAGAATTATTTCTTTTTCTTTTTTTGGTTGAAATAAGGGCATAGCCCAAAACAAAAAAGCAAATAAACTACAAACAACAAATTCTAGTCCTATGAACAGAATAAAATAAAATAAATACAACCATTTAATATTAGGAGGAGGAGATTGGAAAGTCAAATAGTCTTCTTATTCCATCTTTTTCACCAAAAAAATAATCAGCCAATTCGCGCAAGAATTAGTTTCTTTATATGTATGCATCAGTATAAAAATCGAGCAAAAAGAATTATTTCTATATAAGTATAAATATCGCGGGTTTGTTGCATTTGCTATACTGCAAATGTGGTACAGCAGTTTTTTTTAAAGTTGAGAATGAGACGTGGAAGGACCACTTTGCCCATCACAACCATATTTGCATTTCACCGAGAAGAGTATTACACATTACAAGAAGGTTTTTTTTAGCTTATATGTAATATTTTTATTGGTGAGATGCATTGAATCTTTGATGTTATAGTAACACCAGAAATTTATTCCCGTAAGTGATAACAAAAAATAGAAGTGACAATATAAGTTTTGACCCGTGGATTGATCCGCGACCTGACCCGTCAAAATACGTATGGTGCCAACCCACGGGTCATGTATGGGTTGCACAAATGTGACCCATTTTTTTTCCGTGCCGGATCACGGGTGACACAATTTGTATGTCAACCCGTTTAGGGTTATCCATCTTTGTCTCTCTCTCTGGCCCACAGCCACACACGGTTCAATCGCATTCCGATCTCATCTTTCTAGCTACAATGCTGTACACAAAGGCATAAATCATCTTTCTCGCTACACTTGAGCTTTTGTTTGAATTATTTTTTTTAGTAGACAGCTTTTGTTTGAATTTTAGTCTATCGTCATTTTGATATCTTGCCTTTTATTATATCATAGCTTATAGCCTAAATATTTAGATTAATTAATGTTAAAGCTGTCCCATTTATTAAACAATGATAAATTATTATTTTTACTATTTGGTAATAAGCCAAATTGAATAGGTTGTCCAATCATGACTTCATATCTTGTTCTTCTGGTTAGGGAGGTTATTTATTGTGGAACACCGTTTTTTTGAAGGATAAAAATAGAAAAGAAAAAAAAATAATAATAGGGATAAAAAGAAAAAGAAAAAATTATTGTTAGTGGTCCTGAATGATAAAAAATAGAGTAAATATCTTTTTGGTGCTCAGTAAATTTTATAATGCCCATTTTAGTCCCTAACAAATAAAAAGGTCCATCGTGGTCCTAAGAAATTCAAAATGGACCCATTTAGTTGAAATTGTGGTCTCAAATTCAAAAAAGACCCATATTAATTACTAAAAGAATTAAAATGAATCTATTTTACATTTCATTTCTTAGGAAACACTGGCCATTTATTTGCTAGGGATTAAAGTGGACATTTACCCATTGATCAAATGATTCACCATCTTTTATTTGATTGGTTAAGCCCTAATCCCTTAGTGATCTTAACCTTATTAACCCTATTAGAACCCTAATCCCTTAGTAATTCCTTTTTAGGTTAAACGTATAATTCGATGAATCTTTCACGTTTGCGATTCATGTAGCCTATCCCTAGTGCATACATGAACAGTTACTTTCCTTCTTGTCAGGAATTAGGATCCCAATATCCCTATTGCGAACCCTAACCCTCGCAATCCCATTAGAATGATCAGATCTAAAAGAATTATAGATGAAGAGCAAAGGAAAATAAATGCAATTAGATAAATAAACATAAACCTGATCCAAATTACAAGGTGGGGATCAGAAAGGTGTTTGTCCTCTTACTGCAATATTTTCTCAATTATTTTTTACATCTTTTATAATTCAATGTTTCTTCATCTCTTTCTTCAGAAAACCCTAAAAATACGCAATTTACTTATTAATTTACTTTTTGTTTTTAAACCAACAACAATTGCTACCTCTTTTGATCCGTTCAACTTAAGGGGACTGGTTATTATAGTACTTGGTCTACAATCCCTGTAGAGACGATACTTACTTATCACTTTTATTACTTGGAACGATCGGTGTACTTGCCGAGTTTGCCACAAGTTTTTGTTTATACTTGCTGATAAGTATTTACTCTAAAAAATATTTACCTGGTTAGGATTTCGACTTTCAAACCCTTCTTCTCGCGTTCCCTCCTATTTCCAATTTCTCCAAATCCCCTCAACAAATTTTCCTCAATCGACACTTCTCCTTCACCGAATTTCAACCCTTCCGAAAGCCCTAATCCATCCTTACTTCCTTCCAAAAACCCTAGCTTCCATGGCATCCAAGAAGAAGCAATCAGAAGGAATCGCCTTGTTGTCCATGTACAACGACGATGGAGACGATGAAATGGAGGATGTCGAAGAAGAAGAAGAAGAAGCAGAGATGCGCGGGGAGCAGCAAGAAAACTCCGGCGGAGATGTGAGATTCGCGGCGGAGGAAGATTTGGTGATCATTGAAACCGATAGAATGGCGGTGATTGATTCTGGTAACGAGGACGTGGATGATGGGTCCACACCGATGGAGACGAGTAGGTTTAGGTTTGGGGCTTCGACGCCGCAGGCAAACATGTTGATTTCGCCGCTGCAGGAGCAACAGTTAGTGTCATCAGATTCGAGGATTAGTAGGAGAGGGACGCTTACTATAGTGGACTATGGTCATGACGAAGTAGCAATGTCACCTGAGCCCGAGGTACTCCGTTTTATTGAACCCTTTCCAGTTCTCATACGGTAGATATTTTTGAAATGTAAATAATGGATATTGGTTTGTTCTGATTGCAGGAGGGAGAGATTGATGGTAGTGGTCGAGTCATGTTCGGGGACCAGCTTCATGTGACCAATGGTAAGTAGAATTTTTGTTCGCGTTAATCTATGCAGTTTATGCAGTATTATTCTTGCTGGCTCTCATTGATTAGATTAAGGTCTGGGTTATTTTAAATGCATTTTTTTTTAAAATGTGTTGTACTCTTTGGTCCTTGTAAATGGGGCAGAGCATAAGAAGTGCATTGTGATGGTTGTGTTTCACAACTTGTCACGCTTAAAAATGGCAGTGAAAAGACAAATGGGAATGATAGCAGGCTTATATTCAATCTTCTGATATTGTTATTGCTTTATTTAATTTATTCGATTTCATTACCATTGTTGTAGGTGCATTGTCTTTTCCTCTTACTACCTAAAAGAATAATGTATTCCAGGTGATTTGGTAGATAGAACACCATCAGGAACTGTCCAAGTTTTAACACCTACCAATCAAGTTAACACACCTCAATTTTCTGAGCCATTAAAATATGATACCATGAACGATGATGCTGTGATTAGATCGGATGATGCAGAAGTTGGAGAAGTAGGTCAAGATGAGCAAAAATCTTTAGATCCATTGGAAACATTTCTCCCTCCACCGCCTAAAGCTAAATGCTCAGAGGAGCTACAAGTATGTTGTGTTAAAATGGTTTAATAACTTTGAATCTACATCGTAAAGTAGCATGCAATTACTGAATTAAACTGGTTTGATTTTATCTTTTTCGTTGGATTTTGCATGCTTATTTAATTGTATTTTGGGTTTGAGATTACGAGCATCTTTTTGTATTGATCTAGCTTTCCATGTTTTTATTACCTTTGAATTCAATCAAATATGTTTTGGCAATTAAAGGGTAGTGCTAAACTGTTTCATCTTGCTAATTTTTCTTTCTTGGTTAGTAGGTTGTGTTACCCAGACATAGTTAGTGCTTTTATATAAGTCACTGCCTCTTGGTCAATATATGAATGTACTTTGCATGTTGGATGACTTGATTCACTAGTCATTACATGAGATTGATTTATGTGGCTGTTGTCTTGGCCTAAACCAAACTATGAGTGCTAGAGTAGTAACTGGCTTGTGAAATTTTAAATTCCATTTTATCGTTTGTCTTTACCATTTGAAATAAATCCATACTATTATAGAAAGTGGATCCCCCCTACTTCATCTCTAGTTTACTTTACAAAGAAACCTTTTTTGTACTATAAATAAAAAGATAGGAGGAAAATGTTATAGCAAAAACCACCTACCCAGCCACATCTGCACTTACTTTTAAGGGATTTATTTTAGAACTTTATATACTGCAGTTTAAGGTTTTAAATTTTCAAATTTAAAAAGAAAGTGCAACTTCATGTCTCAAATAAAATGGATTTCCTTTCCAATTTAACAAAAAGGAAGAAAAAAATAAACCAAGACTTGTACCCCACCTTTCAGTGTAATTCAATAATCAAGAAAAGTTGTATGCTCTTGGTAGTGGGTAGGATGTTTCTGATTTCTAGCTTTATCTTTGGTGGTTTTTAGCTTTTAGACAGTGCAAGTTCTTGTTTTCCCTTAACATTATTTCCTTTAATATTTTGTTATTGCAGAGGAAAATAAATAAATTCCTAGAGTATAAGAAGGCTGGAAAAAGCTTTAATGCAGAAGTTCGCAACAGGAAGGACTATCGAAACCCTGACTTCTTACTGCATGCAGTGAGGTATCAAGATATTGATCAGATAGGGTCTTGCTTCAGTAAAGATGTATTTGATCCTCATGGATATGATTCAAGTGACTTCTATGATGAAATAGGTCCTTAACTGCTTCTTGTCTCCATCTTTCTTGTTGTTGTTCCTTGTATTTGTGTGTTTTGCTCCTGTTTTTACCTGTTTTATTGAATTTATCATACATACCACTGTAGTGTGATACGAACCTTGGGAGAACTCACCGCAAAAGCTAGTTCATGAGGTAGGAGAGCCCAAAGTCCATTATAAACCCCACACCAGAACCTTATGTTTCTGATGTGGGACTTCAAGTCCCATGCGTTGGAGTAGGATCGTAACATAGTGTCTATACATGGTTTTCTAAATTTATTTGTAACTGGGAGTTAGATCATTGTTGGCTGTTTATTCCATTAAGCTGACAGTTTATTTAAAGTATTTGTAAAGAACCAATTCAACCCAAAAGCTTAAGCTTATGGGTGAGGCTATATTAATGGTTTTTATATATCTCTAACACCCCCCCACACGAAAGCCCATTGGGCTTGAAGGGTGGACATTGCACAGGTCCACCTACCTGTGCTGAGAAACTCCACAAAACTTAATTAATTATTAATTAAATAGGGGGCGGCGAGGATCGAACTCGTGACACCGAGGCTCTGATACCATGTAAAGAACCAATTCAACCCAAAAACTTAAGCTTATGGGTGAGGCTACATTAATGGTCTTTATATATCTCTAACAGTATTTAATATTGCAGACCTCCTATCTTTTTTATTTCGATGTTCAAATGATTTTTACTTTTGTTCTTCCCATTCTGAAGATAACTTTGAGGTTATCATTTAGGCTGCATGGATAACTTAATAGTGTAGGATCGCTCAAAAAACAAAACCAACAAATAAAACAATTATTCAACAATATCGGGAGGACTTGTGGAGAAAGAGAACAAACTTCTGTGAAATATTTTACTAAACTTCGTTGCTACTAAATTCTTCATTACATCAAGCCTATTAATAGGCAACACAAAAATTGAAAGTACCAATGAAGAGACTCATTACAAAGCTAATCAAGAGTCTCATAACACCCTCATAACATTACTAATTAACTACTCATAACATCAGCCATTATACCCCTAATAAACATAACACTTTAACTTCATAACTCACATAAGAAAACCAAGAGACAACTGACTCTTCAATATTTTAAATGACACAAGAAACTAAAGAGACACTTCAACATTAATAACAAAAAATAACGACTGACTCTTAACCTTTCAGAACTCCTAAAATAAATGCTAACATCATGACTCATAAACTATCCATAACTGACAAATTTAAACCCATTAAAATAGCATTTAACGTTTACTTAACAATTACTTCATTGGTGCACCGTCTTAATGAAGCCTCTGATTTTGTTCTTCCCCAACCCCAAAAACACGCGCATACAGTCACTTTTGTCAAATTTTATTGGTCTTGACTTGGCAAAGTGAATACTTGCAAATTTAAACTTATATTCCTGGTATGTGAAGATTTTGGTATCATAACTGGCATCCATATATTGATTAGCTGTTTGTAGTACTTTTCCTATCTCAAAACTATTTTAGTATTACCCAGTGTTAGTGATGTTGTGGCTGTTTTTTTTTTTCCCAATTATTTACCCTTTTTGGCTTATGTCGCTAATCTTAAAACAAAACAGAAGCTGATATGAGGCGCGAAAGTGATAGGAAAGAGCAAGAGAAGAAGAAAGCACAAAAGGTTGAATTTACTCCTGGGGGTACACGACCAGGAATTGTAGCTGCTCCTCCCAGGATCAGCATGCCTGTTGCAGGTTCAAAAACCACCTAGTTCATTTGTGCAGTGGTGAAGCTTTTCCTTAGAAATTATTTTTCATTGTGTGCCTGCTCTATTCTTATATATATTGACCTTTTGCCGTAGGTGGTTCTGCTGTGGCTGCAACTGGTTTGCATTTGGTGCCTCATACAGCTGATTCTACTAGTAGGGATGGTAGACAGAACAAAAAATCAAAATGGGATAAGGTATTCATCTAAACCAAGCAATTGCTACTTCAGTGACATTCTTCATCGAGCTTACAAAATTCTAGTGAATTTTAGGTGGATGGTGATCGGAAAAATTCTCTGCCCTCTGTGGGGCAGGATTCTGTATCCAGTGTTGGGGCTCATGCAGCAATTTTATCTGCTGCTAATGCTGGTGGTGGATACATGCTATTTGCGTAAGTTGATAAGCAACCTTGAACTTCCTTATGCATTCTATTTCTATCTATTGAGTCTGGTTGTGCTTTCAACTTCTAAGATTTGATTTCGATTCGGCACTTTTTTTTTAATTATATAGACATTGTGAGGTATGTTTTGCATGTTATCAATTTGAATACGTCACATCTACTAAAAGAAAACCAGAATCTAAAATTTACGTATACCTTGCAAGATTTCTGGATATAAATGTTGATTTTGGATATTCATATCTGTACATTTCATTATTGTTTTTCTGCTCTAGCAGTTTCTTAATTGTGTTGGAGCACTTGTGTGATTGACTGTGGATGGTTAAATAGTTAATTTTGTTTCACCAAAAAAAAAATAGTTAATTTTGTTGTCCTATTACTACTAATTGCTGTATCATCTACTAAGATCATTTAAGTGGCAGCTTGTAGATTCAACGTAAGGCAACCAAGTTAGTAATTCTTGAGTCAGTCACCAACTTTACCAAAAGTTTAAGTAGTTAGGTGAAGGTTCATGAAGAGTTTTATATGTAACATTGTAACTGCAATAATTCTTAATGCGCATTAGATAAATTAAATAATTTTTGTTTTCTGTACTACTAAATTCTGTTTTCTATGAAGAAATTAGTTCATAATATACAATGCCTGTCTACTTTATTTTGTCCTCTGTTTATGAAATTGATTGTCAAAATGGCTAGAATATACGGTTCAAACAATTGGTACTTAGCTGATATGTTTGAAACAATGAACCTCTTCTGTTGTTGAACAGGCAACAAAAACGGCGAGAGGCAGAGGAGAAAAGATCTAGTGAAAGGAGGTTGGAGAGAAGATCGTGAGCCGTCCGTTTTGGTCTAGTAACGAACACCGTTTATAAGCGGTAGTTGAGATTTTTCTGTATAACATTTTTGTCAGCGCGTCCGTACTTATGCACTGGTTATGACATCTATCTTGTTTGGTAGCCATGCCCAATGTAAGCTTATAGACAAAGATACTTCTCTAACTTCGTTGAATTCCCTTTGAAGTCTGAATTGGTCTTTTTTACATATCTATGAGGGGAATACCAGGATAAGAGGCTAGCAATAGCATTTTGATTCTCCTTTTCTTCTTGAATGCCCTGTGCCTCATAGAATGATGAGAGAAATTTTCTAATTCTGGTTCTCCTTTTATATGAGGTCTCACTTTCAGATGATTAAAACTTATCTGATATATTTGCCTAAATTTGCCTTCCACTGTGATGCCAGGTGTGCTATGGCTCTTGTCCATCAGAGAATTAGGCGGATATTTTATGCTTTCCCTAACCCTAATGCCGGTGCCTTGGGTAGTGTTCACAGATTACAGGGAGAGGAGCTTAAATCATCGTTATGCTGTTTTCAGGGTTTTGTTACCTGAAGAAGCCCTCCATAAACATCATGCTTAAATTGCAGAAACCGAGGAAGCCAGTATTTGTTAAGTAGCATATTAGCTTCTTAAGATGCAAGAGAAGATGAAGGCTTTTAGCTGGGAAAACTATTTATTAGTGAATTTTGAAAGTTCGGTAATTTATTAAGAGTAAGGATATTCTAACTACAAAAAAAATTCACTACTAACTTACTACCCATCACATCACCATTAAATCAAAGAAAGAGAATGTTAAAAAGTTTTTGAAGAGAGAGAAAATATTAATCTAATGGTGTTTAGAATAGGTAGTAAGTTTAGTAAGTTGGTAGTGGAAAATTTTGGTAATAAGAATATCCCGCCTCATTTCTTAATTGTTAGAACGGTTTTCTGATAGGACTTGCCTTAGGATTCTCATTTTTTTTGGTTGTTTTTGTAAGCATTTTTTGTCATTGTCAAGGAAACCAGGGTCATATTGACCCATGTTCCAATATAGCTATGTATTCAGATTTTGCTTATGTTTAAACTAATATTACCAATCTAATACATTTTCAGAAAAATTGTGGTATACTGAATTTTTTTTAAAATGACAAATAATTATAGTTATTTTTCTAATTGCAGTATTGTCACATCCCATGATTACAAGTTAATATTAAACGATGACGAAGTTATGTCTGAGTCACAAAATAGCCTTACAGCTTATTTATTCTACTGTACAGTGTCAAGCTACAGTTCTATTTTGATGAGTTTATTAAGGTAATGAGCACGTACGAAGTTTTTGGCAATGTTTAGTTCATATTATTGAAACAACTTTTGAAATTGATATAAGATACTTTAGGTTTATTTTCATAGTTCAATAAAAACTTATAAAAACAAATATTTGTAAAGCTAAAATTAACTTAAATGGTAATTTGTTATAATAATTCTGACTAGATTAATTTAGATGAAATTTTCAATTTTTATTATTATTATTTTGCAAACGATTTTGATTTTTGAGTTTCAGTTTGTTAATCCGACTTTTCTTAATTTGACAAATTGATCATGCTAGGCTGGTTTGATATTATTCCCTTTTAGTGTCAATTCGTGTTTAAATTAATTTATTTTTTAAAAATTATTTTTTTAATCTTAAGATAACTTTAAAAAATAATTAGTTACCAAACACTTAATCATTCACTTGAAATATAGTTTTATAATGAGATCTGTGTTATCCAAAAGATAAAAATCATATTTTATGATTGGAGATGTTACTTACAACTGAAATGTTTTATAAGTCTTATTACTAAACTAATCACTAGAAACATTATTCACAATATAACTGAAAAAAAAAAAAAAAACTTTAGCCGCTTGCAACAATTTCCCCTTTCAAATAATTATATTCTATGACAAATAAAAGCTTTCTAAATGAATTTTTGTGGTGGTTTAAAAAATGAAATTTTATTAATACAATAACCACACTTGAAATGTACTAGTTAAATTATATTTATATCATGAATAAAAACTAGAATTTTAAACATTTTTCTTATCAAAAATACATTCATAGTTCATAATAATAAAAATGATAGTTAATATTTAATATGATACTAATTTTAATTTAATAATAGTGATTTTTTTATGTCTTTAGAAAATTATGTTGTTACTACATTATTATTTTAAAGATTTTTTTATTAAATTATCCTTTTGAAAATTTAATATATCACAACATAATTCCTTAAAAATGATATCATTAAGTTAGTTTATAAAATGGAAAAAAACAAAGTGTTTTTGTCATGCCATAGACTCAAAAAAAATAAAATAAAAATTAAATATTGGAGGCCCCACCATGCTTTTGTGTTTGCGGGAATTAGGGGTATGCAAAATAACCAAACTCGAACTGCTCTTAAAATAACCGATTTTTAAAAATCGGTTCATGAACCGAACCAGATTTTAAAGAACCAGTTCATGAACCGAACCGGTTTTAGAAACAGTTTAAGTACCGAACCATTTTGATTCGAACCGAACCGTTTCTGAACTGAACCGAATCGTTTTCAAACCAAAACAAATTGATTTTTATAACTTCATTTTTAAAAATTATAATTTTTTTTTTCTTTTTAAAAGAGGTTCGTACCGAATCATTTAAACCAATTCAGTTCAGTTTTTTAAAAAATCTGATTCGGTTCGATCCATGCAGATCGGGAGCTTTCTAAGGTACTCTAATCCCATTATTGAAGAATTAATTTAAAGAAATATTATTTCTGTTTCTAAAGTAGACAAAGGGATAGAAAGAGAAAACATAAAGAAATGAGAAGAAAAAAAAAAATGATGGGTCACTCCTTTTATGTTATGTTGTAGATAAATTTATCTATTTGAAATCATATTCTATTAGGTATTCAGAGCACTTTATTATTATTATTATTATTATTATTATTATTAGAGGAAGATATTCTAATTACTAAAAATTCTTACTATCCATCACATCACTATTGTATCAAATAGAGAATGTTAAAAAGTTTTTGAAGAGAGATAAAATCTTAATTTATGTGATTAGCGTTTTTGGTAATGATTATTATTATTATTATGTAACTAATTTATTAAAAATTATTATTATTATTATTTTGGATGATCGTCACCATTTGCAATTGCGACTTGCGAGTGCGGTGTGCGTCAGTGCTTGTGCTGGTGTGTTTTTGTTCTGTACATTTTCCCTTTTAGGTTGAACAAATTAACTTGTCTTCAATAACTTATAAAGGTTGAAGGGAAGTTCGAGACTCGAGAGCAGAGAGAAAATTCCAGCGTTTACTGTTTCAGAGAAGAGAAGCTCGTTCGTGTTTGGGTTCTGGTGGATTCGATTCGATTCCAGCTACAATACAATGGGGAAAAACCAGAAATCAGGGCTAGGTAGATCCTTGGTGAAGCAGCATAACCAAATGGTCCAGCAGAGCAAGGAAAAGGGCCATTCCTACAAGAAGAAGGTTCTCGAATCCTTCACAGAGATCAGCGACATCGACGCTATCATCGAACAAACAGAACACTCTCAACCTCTCTCTGACGCCACCCATCACTCCCTACCCAACCGCCTCATCAATCTGTAAGAAGGGCCAATTTATTTATTTATTTATTTTGTTAATTCCAATTTATTTGGACAATTTTCCTTCAATATGTGTATTTTTGTTGATTTTGTATGAGTGTAGGGATTCGAACTCTGGCACTGGAACGAATGACATGACACCTGAAGAAATGAGGAAGCAACAGAAGAGGGAGGAGGCGCTGCATGCTAGTAGTCTCCGTGTTCCACGTAGGTTCGTTTTTCTTTCATTGTCTGAGTAATCGATTCTCATTTAATTGGTTGGTTGTTCTGATTCTTTTTTTCTTTCTTTTTTTCTCCTTTAGGCCACCATGGAGTGCAGACATGTCTGTTGAGGAGCTTGATGAGAATGAAAGACATGCTTTCCTAATTTGGCGTCGGAGTCTAGCAAGGTTAGGTCCATATTAATATTATACCTTGTTAATCATTGTATAATTACATCAAATCTAATTTAACAGAAATAGTTAAATATGTTACTTTACTGCAAAGCTTTGAAATCATACTTATAAAGCCACAGAAGTTTTAGTTTGTAACTATTTCTGTAAGTGACATATAGGAAGAATAAGAAATTGAGGACAGTTGTTTTGTAGATATTTTTTTATTTATGTGTGGCATGGCATGATGATGTTTCAGACTTGAGGAGAATGAGAAGCTTGTCCTTACTCCATTTGAGAAAAATCTTGATATCTGGAGACAGCTCTGGCGGGTTGTCGAGCGCAGTGATTTGGTAAGTTGATATGATCTTTCAAGTTTCACCTAGAACTTTTTTACTTTTTAATTGATGAAGGGTTTCAAATTTCAGTATGATTGCCAAATAACCTTGGATAATAGTGTACTTTGAATCATAATTTCTTATCCCTCCCAATAGATACATTCATTCTTTGAAAAAGAAGCCTTTTTAAAAAAAAAAAAAATTTAGAGCATTATATGGATAATGGTTATTTCTATTCCTATCAGTTATGGTCATAGTTATATAGAAAAACACTTGGTTAAGTAATTTTTTCATTGTTTTTTCCTCTTTGTTTTGTCTTTTAAGTGCATGAAACCTTTAAGATGATGATCTCATGGTGTTGATTTTCAAGATACACTGTAATGGTTTGTAGTTATAATGTTATATAGAAGTATACATAGTGTAGCAAATTTTATAACTGGTATTTGCCCTTTGTTAAGTTCATGAATTCTTTAAGATGATGATCCCACTCTCATTCTCTTTTACCAGCTTGTTATGGTTGTTGATTCACGAGATCCCCTGTTCTATCGCTGTCCTGATCTTGAGGTAATACTCTTGTCCCCTGTCCTTCCTCTTTCTCCTTAAGGAAATCCTGGATTGTGTAACTTGACAAATCTAGAGATCTCTAAAGTCTTTAGCAAACTAAACATATTGGGGAAGACATCGTCTTGGAGAAGGTGGCACGCAAACTGCAAAGTGGAAGATGACATTTTTCCTTTTTTTGCGATAGATACATAAATTATCAGAAAGTAACAATTTTCGGGGAGTTACATATTGCATTAATTGGTTTTTGCATCATGAAATTAAGTTTTAGTTCCATCCCTTTGAAATAACTTCCATCTAAGATGCACATCAAGGAACATGTGAGACAGTGAGATGACACAGCATGCAAACGAGGATATAGGTTAGTTTTAAAACGTTAGACATGACATTGCTATTATTAGAGGCTTTTTTAGCTTATTTCGTAACTAAATTTTACTACTCAGCTACAACTGCTAGTCGAAATAAAGATTATAATAGTGTGTCAACATTAGTATATTTGTGATTTAGCATTTATCTAAGCTGTTAGATACAGCATAGATAGTTTCTGATGATAAACTACTTTTACCAAACAGTGTAAACTTGTCCACTTTGAAGAATCATTTTAATTATGAGTGCTAGCCATGATTTATTTTGCATTAATTTTACTCTGAGACAGGCATATGCACAAGAGGTTGATGAGCATAAACGCACATTGCTCCTGGTTAATAAAGCAGATCTTTTACCAGCTTCTATCAGGTTTAAATTTTCTGCATAAGATTAATGGTTATACTCCATCAAATCATCACTCTTGGTTTTCTATCTTGCTGAGATTCTTATTATTTGCCTTTTCCCCTGCCCCCCTTTTTCATGCAGAGAATATTGGGCAGAGTATTTTCGTGCTCATAATATTCTCTACATCTTCTGGTCAGCTAAAGCTGCTTCAGCATCTCTTGAAGATAAAAGGCTTGGGTCATCATTGGAAGGTGATGACTCGGATAGGAACAATAACCTAGACACAAAGATATATGACAGGGATGAGCTTTTGGCACGATTGCAGTTAGAGGCAGAAGAAATAGTAGAGATGAGGAGAAATTCCAGCTCCTCTGGCGCAGGGCCATCTAACAGTGAATCTCCTGGTGAAAATGCTACTGGTAGTTCGTCATCAAGTAATGTAGTTGTGGGATTTGTTGGATATCCTAATGTTGGCAAAAGTTCAACTATTAATGCACTGGTTGGTAAAAAACGGACAGGTGTCACCTCGACTCCAGGGAAGACAAAGCACTTTCAAACTTTAATTATTTCTGACAAACTGACCCTCTGTGATTGTCCTGGATTAGTTTTCCCATCTTTCTCAAGCTCAAGATATGAGATGATTGCTTGTGGAGTTTTGCCTATCGATAGGATGACTGAACACAAGGAGGCTGTCCAAGTTGTAGCCGATAGAGTCCCAAGACATGTCATTGAGGAGATTTATAATATCAATCTGCCAAAACCTAAGCCATATGAGCCCCAATCTCGACCCCCTTTGGCATCTGAACTTTTGAGAGCATATTGTGCTTCTCGTGGGTATGTTGCCTCCAGTGGACTGCCTGATGAAACTAGAGCTGCCCGCCAGATACTGAAAGATTACATTGATGGGAAGCTGCCTCATTATGAAATGCCCCCTGGAATGTCAAATGAGGAACTAGCTTTGGAAGGTCAAGTAGGTAATGAGTCACTCAACTTGCATGGCTTTGATTCATCTGGTACTGAAAAATCTGCGGATGTTTACAGTGAAATTGCACCAGATCTTGAGCATGTATTGGATGACCTCAATTCATTTGACATGGCTAATGGGCTTGCTTCAAATAAAGTTACTATCAAGGAGTCTAATACATCTCGTAAGCACCATAAGAATTAAGAAGCCTCAGAGGAAAATAGATCGTTCTTGGAGAACAGGGAATGATGATGCTGACGGGATTCCAGTTGTATGATTCTTTCAGAAACCAGTAAACACAAGCCATGTTAAGGTTTAAAATCTCATGCCCTTCTGGTATTCGTATAACTGATAACGCCTGATCTGAGACCCAGTATGTACATTGTTAAATCTCAGATTGAGTAAGTTACATTTTTTTGTTTGCAATGCAGAATTAGAATAGGTAGGCAATCTAACTCATCCCGTTTTGTGGTGGGTTGGCGGGTTAATCCGCCTAAAAAATAAAATTAAAAATTAAAAATAAATTATATTTTATTAATTTTATAATATTTCTTATTTTCATTTCATAATTCTCTTAGTTTTTTTCCAATATCAAACTTAAATGTATACTAATATTCAATTAGATATTTTTTAGGAATTTATTTTTGTCTCTATATATGGATAACTCTTGTTATAAATGAAATTTTTCTTCTTTATTTTTTCTAGGGGAGTACTAAGTTAAAAGAAATTTATATCACAAAAACTTAGTGACAAATAAAATACTTTATTAGTGAAAAAAAAAAATATGCGGATCAATCCGTCTCGACCCACCGTCAACCCATGTTGACCCATAACTAAATGGGGTGGGTTGAGATAAGTTGATGGGTTGAAATGTATAATTTAACCCATTCCATTTTGGCGGGTTCGTGGCTTGACCCAATTCAATCACCCAAAGAAGAAAAAATCATAAATCAGACCCGATATAATTTGACCATTCTGAACAAAAAAAATGATACAAAAAACTATATGAGAAAAAATGATACAAGAAAATATATGAATTGATCTTTTAGAATTTGACCCATTTTCTTATTGAGCGAATGGTACGAAATAAATCAGATGGATTACCGCGATCTAAATTATCAAAACGCCCAAACAAGTATGTGTTGCGATAGTGCCTAACTAGCTAGATTCTGGTGGTCCAAAAAGGTAAAGAACAGGGGAATTCATTAGCGAAGCTGGACGGATTTGACACTAAGCAAAAAGGAAGGAGGAATGGGGTTAAAAAATTTCAATCACATAAATAATGCATTCCTAGCTAAACAGGCATGGAGGATAATGAAGAATTATAATGCTCTATGGGTAAAAGTGCCGAAAGAGTTGAATTTTTGTGATGGCAACTTCCTAAAAGCTCCTAAACATTGGATTTGGACAAGCATCATTAATGGAAGGTAGATGGATGATTGGAAATGGAAACTAATTAACGTATGAGAGGACAAGTAGCAGTTCCTACATGTCTCGGATGGAGAATATAATTCAGAAACTAATTATTCCCCGGGCAGCAATACAATGATTATTAAATTAACAATGATTATGAAGATGATAACTATGAGGAGAACATCTCTAAGCTTAACAGTCTAAACTTCATTTTAAAGTAACGATGTGGAACTTGCTAAATTGTTTTTCCATATCTGTTACCTTATGTAGATAGACATCTTTCAGCTGAATTATAGGGAAAAGATGAAAAGGAGTAAAGAGAAAGTATATTTTAGGGTTTTCGTTTTGTCCTTTAAAATAACAAAGTTTCCTACACACACAACATTTTGTGGAGCCCACATTTTTTAAAACAAAAAAAATAAATAAAAATTAAGGCACGCAAAATGAATCTCTATAATTATACACAATCACTTTTCCTACAACATAACTCTTATAAAATCCTATATTTTAACTGGGAGGATTGTTATACTGTGATATGATACAAAATACATGCGGTACAAGTCTTGTTCAGCTGGACGCGTAGCCTAATGACACTGCTAACACAATAAAGCTCCTAGCCTCATAACAAAAATTTTAATACGCACCATTAGTTTCTTAAAGTGATCAACACAATTCCCATTAAAAAAGTAAAATAATAATATATAGTTGCTAAGAATCCAGAAAAATTAATAAAATAATCGATAAATTATCGCCACTTTTCATGTACCCAGTGTTGGCCTCCTCGTTTTACATCTGCAAGGTGCGAATGGTTCACATTAATTTGCCAAAATACAATCCTGAAGGGTGTTTTATAATCCCGTGGTGATGGTATCAACCATAATTATGGCTTTTCAATATCCACTTCTTTTCTAGAAAGATCGGACCAATTTTGTTAGAAAATCTTGAAAGCCTACAAATTAAGAAAAGGCGAGACAAACTAGAACTAGTCCACATCGCGAGTGCTCAACAAAATAAAGGTATTTTATAATTAAGATTGGGGTTAAAGGAGCATGTACCCGGTATACAAAAAAAAAAGAAAAAAAAAGAGAGTAAATGCCCCTTTTTTTGTCTCTAGCAATTTTCACGAGACACAATTTAGTCCCGAACAATAAAAAAGGCTCATTTTAGTGCCTAATATTTGAAAAAAAGGGCCGCGTTCGTCCTTTCGTTAGTTGGCATCTGACGGCCCAACTAACGAAGCACACGTGGACCGTTACTTTGCTGAGTCACCGTTAAGTATGTCAACGTGGAAGTAATATGACGTTGTTTTATGTCTTCTTGGAGTTTTGGATAGTTGACTCTAGCATCGAAGGCCCTATTTGGTCCCTGACAAATTTATCGAGCCCCTATTTGGTCCTTAACACCACAAACCTTTCTCTATCTGTTTTATTTATTTAGTTAATGTCATTTTTCCATTACTCATAATATGGTTCTAGTCCGTAGTCAGATTAGGGCTTGATTAGAGATGTAGCAAATTATGTTAAATAAACAAGGGGATGGCCTTGACCCTTGAGCCAATTTAACATCTCGGTATCTAGTATCTCAGTCCTGGTAATTCTGATCCCATGTGAAAATTATAGGCTTTATATTAAGATATACCATTTATCAACGAGTTTTTATTTGCATTAAGATATTATGCGAGAATATTAAATCGTGAATTTGGTTCAACAGCAAAGCCCCTAGATCTAAACCTTCCTCAACTGATTATGTAACATGCTAGTGACACCTTTTAGCTTCATTCCTAATGATTTGAGGCATGACAGCCGTGACTTACTGAATTTTCAGCTTGGTTGCATGTTTAAATTGGTGTTCTATGTTAGTCATTGACATAAATATTTGTGATGCCAATGCTTATATCTTTATTTTGTGGAAACATGACAAGGCAGTATTCAAGTGGATCACATAGTTCTTCTGGCGGCGGGTTAACGGATGAAGTACCTCAAGAATATGCTTTTCATGATGTAAAACATCTTTCTACAGGTTCTGAGAATAGCACTTTCCATAGAGGCAGCTCTGGGATGCACAATGAAAAAATTAGTGATTGAGAACAACATAACCTGGTAGGAAAGCCCAATGAATATTACAGGAATAGTCATGAGAATGTGGGTAAACATGCCCGGTCAGCTTCATTGATGTCGGGAAGGTCTTTTGGTGATGAGAAACCACTTACCAAGAGTTCTCAAATGGCTGATATATATCAGCATAATAACTCATTTGAGCAAGAGAATAGTTACTTGCATGAAGTGAACATGAAAAAGCAAGCGAGTAGAACTGAAGAAGATTTCGTGACCGAACTACATGGTGATGGTGATTTGAATACCAAAAACAATTATCACTTTGGAGATGCATGGACAAACAGACAATCTAGAAGACATAATATGAAATCTGAATAATATGAAATATGTCTTCACTGATACACAGTGGAGATATTTATAGGGTACAATTGTATAACAGACAACTGAATAATAGAACAACTGATCTGAAACAGATCAGTAACTAACTAGCTAACTAACTGACAGCTAAGCTAACTGAACCTGAACTGACAAAACTAACACTGAACAGTAGTACAATACTACGTATACTAATACAAGGACAATACTATGCATATTTAATATAGGACAAAAACAGTGAAGTTACTGACAAGGAAATTTCCCCAACTTGAATGCGTGGCTGACTAGAATTACCAAAAATCCTCTTCGAGTTATAACTAGATGCCGGTCAATATAGAAATACATGTTTCTATTTTTGAATTAGATTATTGGTTCAATGCATCAGGACTACTGTCCAGGTAAAAGACTTGACCTTAGAATGGGCTTTTCTATATCAAATGTTTGACGAAGTAATATTATGAGTTCAGAAAGTTAATTTTATGCTCATTTGACTATGGATACTTTTTATGGACATGTGTTAATGGTATTATACTTTGCTAAACTTTTGAAGTAGTCTGTTCACATTGGTTTTGAGGCCATACACATCAAAAATTCTGAGCTGATAACCTTCATATGATGTTTTGAGCATTCTAGTCATAAGCAAATCCTTACTTTAAAAATTTAGTTTTTAAACACTGCTTTTATGTTTAAAGTTTACATAATCTGATCAGCACTAGCTTAAGCAAATAATTGTTTTAATGTATTTGCTCAAGAGTAGTCTGCCGAGATAAACTGTTTTTTGCCATAGGTTTTTGCTGGTGCTAAACCTTTCTTTGATAAAACACTTGGCATTCTTGTGGAAGGCTTGATTGACGCATTCATCAGCATTTTTCATGAAAATGAAACTAAAGATCTTAGAGCACTTGATACAAATGGATTCTGTCAACTAATGCTTGAGGTAAGTTTAAGTGCTATGGAATATTAAGCCCTACATGATAATAAATAGTATGTATTAAGCCATTGGTGAAACTTGTGGCATGCTTGACTTAGGAACAGGGCAGCTTCCTCCCCTCCGGCTTACCTAAACTTTGATGTATTGGGGAAAAGAAAAGAAATGTTCTATTAATAATTTATGCTTCTGATGATGAGTAAAGAGGGAGATGTGAAAATTGGGCAGTTTTAACCTACCATTTTTTCTTGCTTGACAAGCTTTCCGCTTTCCCACTGTTCTTTCCTAACTGTACAAAGTAAAAAAGAAACCCTCTATAATGCATACTGTAGTTATTCCGCTTACCCCCTCTTTTCATTCTGTACACGACCAAGACTGACAATGAGGTTCTTTGGTGGCCCTTTGTTTGAAAAAAGCTTTGTCTGGGCATTATTGATGCTCTCCAATCTCCACAATGGGGGAAGAATAAGAAAGCACCTATTTTACTGTGGGAACTTGAAAATAATAAGGAACCAGGAAATTGTATTGAGGCCCTATAGGGAAATTGTATTTTCAGAGACCAAATAGGGCCCCGATAAATTTGTCAGGGACCAAATCGGGCCTTCGATGTTAGGGCCAGCTATCCAAAACTCCAAGAAGACATAAAACGACGTCGCATTACTTCCACGCTGGCATACTTAACAGTGACTCAGTAAAGTAACGGTCCACGTGTGCTCTGTTAGTTGGGCCGTCAGATGCCAACTAACGGAAGGACGAACGTGGCCCTTTTTTTCAAATATTAGGGACTAAAATGAGCCTTTTTTATTGTTCGGGACTAAATTGTGTCTCGTGAAGATTGTCAGGATGAAAAGAGGTATTTACTCCAAAGAAAAAGGGACATGTACCCTTGGGTTTTAAGGAGACGGGACTGAAGTGTGACAGACAAAAATTATTTATTTCTACCATACAATTTATTAGAGAAAAATAAAAAAGAAGTTGATTTTTTGTGAAAGGAAAACATTGATTACCTTACCTCCCAAGGCACATGGGATAACATGAACATGAAATCTATGAAGTTTGGCTACTTGCTGAATTTCCTCCACTAAAGCAAAACAAGGAGATCCACACTCCATACCATAACGCGGGTGTCATTGCAAAGGAGCAAATAAAAGGTTGTAACAGTGACCAGACTGCCACGTATTTTAGCAATTTTTTATACCAATATGTCACGTGAATAGTATCTTTTACCATACTTTCACGCGTTGAAGTTCAATGCGACTAATAGCGAATTTGGTAGCAAATGATTTTGTGACACGTGGGACACTTTCGCAGGAAAAGCTGACTGTCACGTGTCGAAGTTCGCTATAACTAGTAAAGAACTTAGCTGCCACTGATTTCATGGCACGTGACACACTTTCACTGGAAAAGCTGACTGGACTAAGTTCTCTATCGGGGACAGCGAACTTGGTGTGTTATGTAAGAACCTGCACTGTTAATTAAGGAAATTAATTAATTAAATGTGAGAATCAGGAAATAATTCCATAATTGACTCTAATAATTATTATGAGGCTTTAACAATTATAGTAAGTGAGTAATAATGCTGAAAATCGCTTTTCTGACGAAAAGTGCAGATACCGGTTCTGCTCCTCGGTATAAATCCGTACCGATGAAGTGTCTTGTAAAATTATAATATGTGCATGAATATTCCTACAATAATATGTAGGACTAGTAAAACAAGTTTCAAGTCGAAATAATGAGAACTGGTGCAAGAACTGATACTGGCTATGGAAAAGCGCGTACCGGAAAGGTGCTGCGAAAAATAAAATAAAAATATGAAAAATCTTAGAATAATGAGTAGGTTCATATTCCTAAGTTTGGGATTAAAATGCTAAGCGTAGCTATTAAGGATAATACAGTGTGATTAAGTGTAATCCTCCTATAAATACTAAGTGGCACAGATTTTTAGGTCATTTTTGGCCGAGTGCTACGTAGAGTTTTTGGGTGCTCATGCTGCCACCTTCATTCTGGATCATTCCTTGCTAAAAAAATCCTCTAAGTCTTCATCTTTCCTCTCATTTTTCTTCATCTAAACACTTGGTTGGGGTGAGGGTTGGCATTGTGAGGGAAAAGGCCAGCCATTTTTTGAGTTAGAGGTCCGTGTGAGGTGAGTTGTGGGCTGACTTTGTTGTTTGGGTTGAAAGAGCCATTGTTATGGCATTTTATGCTTCAAGGTGTGATCTTTGAAGAGAAAGGACATTGCTTGGGTGTCATTTTCGTGCACCCTTGAAGTCAGCATCTTAGAACTGACTTGTCAGCTCCAAGAGTATCATTCCTTGTTGTTTTAAGCTTTGGGTAAGTTGTTGAACCTTTGATCATGAGTTTTCTTGGTTTAAAGGTTGAGTCTTGGCATGATAATGAGTTAAACAAGTAAAAAACCTGTATATGAACTTAAAAGAGGGTAAAAACACATGCTTGGACGTTTTAATGGATTAAAAACCGAACCTTGGGATATCTCGCGAAATGCAGAAACTGCATTCTATCGCGAAATATCCGGATATGGATATCCGGATATTGATATCTGGATATGGGCTTTGAGATATCCGAATATGGATATTCGGATATGATATTCGGATATGCATATCTAGGTATGGCCCCGACACATATCTAGATATTCTGGGTTTTCGAGGATAGTGATGGTATTGTTCATGCAGAATGCTATTTTGGGTTTGTGGACCCATGATTAGTCAGTGTGGACTTCTATATTAATTAATATAAGTCATAACTAAGTGATTAAGGGCTTGTGGCTTTGTGAGAAGCCTAAAGACATGAAACGTAAAAGAGAAGCGTTGTCTTTATGTTTATGCTTATGAGCTGTCGTTGTTGATATGATTGCTGGTCCAAAATAGATTGTGATTGTGCTGTGTGTGGACTTCGAACTTGGTTGGACTCTTGGCTTGGATAGTTTGCTTGCAAGGTAAGTTTTTGTGTCATCAGTTTAGCCATCGTGTGGTTTCACCATACTCTTTGGGGGATGGTTTATATGCATGCTGTGTTTACATGCTTTTATACTTGAAATGCTTTTAAGCTGATATGTGCAATGGCTTATAATATGTATGTGTTGTTCCACTTAGACGATAAGTCTTAGTATGTGGCGTCATACAAGATGGTGAGACTGTGGGTGGGTGCAAGTAGCGTCTTGCACTATGTGTGGGTAATAGACGTATTCTTGCATTTCTCTGATCAGTAGAATAATTTTGACACACATGACATGATTATCTGCTGCATTACACTATTTTGTAACTTATATTGTTGAACTGCTTTTAGAACTTATATTGCATATGTAAGTGAGCTTGGGGTGGAAGATCCTTGAGGACCCCTTGTCTTACTGAGATTTCCTTTTAGAGATCTCACCCCACGTTTGGGGCACCATTTCAGGTTTAGGTAATGCGGGGGTTGAGACCTTTAGCGGTAGGAGGCCGGAGCTGAGTTAGATGATTGTTGTTATGATTATATGCTGGATGCTGACTTGTTATCTTTATGATTATGTTATTATTATTGAGACTCTGTTGGACTTTGTTGCCTTATTTGGTGAGCATGAGGATTGTCCATGCCACATTGATTGACTATGTCTTGTTTTAGATTGGAGTTGTAATAATGTATCAGGATATTATCCGGACTACGGGTTGTAGTTCCTTAACTTAGATACACACTTATTTATATATGAGGTTATTTAGTATAGATAGTTGTATTTTTCAATTTACATACAGATAATGTATTGAAAATGAATTAAGTAATTCAACTTGGTAATGATAATGACGTCATAATTGAAAAGAAAAATATATTATGCATTTTTAATTAAGTGTGGCTTAATACGATGACATGTTAACAAACAGGGTATACACGGGGTGTTACATATTATGTGGCACAATTTCATTACCCGATCAGAATTAATGTACCAATCGTAATCAAAAAAGAAGAAAAAAGGGCTATTTAATTAATGTACAATCACCAATCACAATTTGTGTAACAATGGGATTAACTTTTTATCGTACCAATCACAGTTAATGTACCAATCACTAATCACTTTGGAAGGTCATAACTTTTGATTCGGATATCCAAAATCAGATGATTTTTTATTTTATTTCACATAACTTTTTGAGATCTACGCAATGACACCTCATTTGACATTTAATTTCTCACAAACATCGTTCGAATTTGTAACAATAGTATCACAAATAATTAATGTTCCGATCATCCATCTCAATTAATATATCAATCTCCAATCACAATTAATGTACCAATCAAAATTAATTGTGATTGGTGATTGATACATTAATTAAATAGTCCTTTTTCTTTGTTTTCTTTTTTTGATTATGATTGTTACATTAATTCTGATTGGGAAACGAGATTGTGCCATATAGCGGACCAAGTTCGCTACCCCTGGTAGCGAACTTCGTCCAGTCAGCTTTTCCTGCGATAGTGTGCCACAAGTCACGAAATCATTGGCTACCAAGTTCGCTACTAGTCGTAGCGAACTTGAACACGTGGTAGTCAACTATTTCTGCAAAAGTGTGTCACGTGTCAAGAAATCATTGGCTACCAAGTTCACTATCAGTTGTAGCGAACTTCAACGCGTGGCAGTCTGGTAAATTTTACTGTTTGTGTGTCAATTTGGTATATAAATGTAAAAAATGTGGCACATTGGTCACTGTTCCTAAAAGGCTCGAATGAAAGTGATATTTTTTTTGAGTTGAACAATCATTTGATATAAGGAAGTCAGCACCGACACTTCAGAAAGCCTAACATATCATGTCCGACATTTCAACACGCGTTGCAGAGACTTAATAAAGGGTTCAAAGGTTCAGTTTTTAGTTTCAATTATTAGATTCGTTGGATTATGATTACCATTTTATTTAAGTTGATATAAATATTTGTAGGCAAAAACATTTCTCAAGTTGCTGGACGTCCATCTAGTAATCCTGATCGTTGATTCTCATTTACTTCCCGTATTTAGTGTTTTTACCCACCCATGTATAGTTATGATTCCTAGCTGGACGTCCAGAAACATGAAAAATGATAACCCCATATTTGTAATATCTTGTTTTTTTTTTTTTTTTTAAAATTGTTGGGTATTATAATTTTTGGAAAAATATCTATCCTTTTAAAGGATATAAGTTTATATCCTTTTAGATCCTAACCGTTGATTTCCGTTAATCAACGATTATAATCTAATGGGTCAAACTTAATAGGCCAAATTTATTATTAATTAATTAATAATTTTGATCCAATAAATTATAACCGTTTATGAACGGAAATCAACGATTAGGATCTAAAAAGATATAAGCTTATATCCTTTAAAAGGATAGATGTTATTCCCTATAGTTTTAGCTTCATTTTTTTGATAAATATTGAATATTAAATATAATATACTCTACATAAATTAAAAATATTATTTAATATCAAAACGTGTTTTTACATGTTAAAATCAATTTTTTTTTAGAATTAAGGTATCATAATATCGTATCGTATCGTATTCCATATTTCATATTGATATATCGCATATTGATATCGGTGCAACATAAAGGAAAATTGCCACGTTCAAGGGTTAACAGCTTAATTTAACAATGCGTGTCATGTTTTTGACTTTCAAGTTTGATGTATGGATATGGAAAGGGAAATGTGTTTATCCTTTTAAATGACACAATTTATATCCTTTCATTCTCACAAAGAGGTGTGACCCACACTTTTTTTTTTGTCAACTCTCTCTCCTCCTTTATCTATCTCTTTCTCTCTATTAAAATGACACAATTTTATATCCTTTAAAATGACACACAATTTACCCATATGAAAATTAGCCTATATAGAAAGAAATTAGCCCATAGCCTTCTATATCCGTCAAATTTGCTAGTTTTACCCCTTGGGCCAAATCAATTTGGTATGGTGCCTAAATACACTATCTCCCTAGTAAGAACAAATCTTTTCACTCTGAAGATAATATTTTAAAGACTGTGTATGATTTTAATCGCAAACTTAACCTAGGCGATTTGGAAAGTTTCACAATCAACCGGGTACTAGCACTTAGGCTTTGGCACTTTGGGAATTTGTGATTTTGGTGGCCAATCTCCAATAGAACTGTGTTCTTTTTGAAGCAAATAATTTGGACCTTATTGAAGTATGTGGAAGTTACTCACAATCTAGAAAATGGAACCTATCTTGGAGGAAATTAACAGTGACTGGTCCCTAATATATTTAGTAAAGATCATTTATATTGTTCAAAAGTTACTACTTATTATAAGTAAACATTGACTTTTTAACTAATTAAGTTTCTGTCAATCG
This sequence comes from Gastrolobium villosum, assembly GCA_032173675.1. Classification (NCBI taxonomy): domain Eukaryota; kingdom Viridiplantae; phylum Streptophyta; class Magnoliopsida; order Fabales; family Fabaceae; genus Gastrolobium; species Gastrolobium villosum. Next base: position 8,046 of record JAVKPL010013466.1, on the reverse strand, counting down.
GTTCATACATATAAGTTCACTAAAGGACTAAACCCAAACTAAGTACATCACTGAACTTGCAATTAACAATCAGTACATAGCAACCAGAATTATTGTCACACACATAAAAAAAATTCAACGTCATACATCTGTGAAAGAAAATATATAAAAAGAATAATTTCCTTTAAATTATTTAATAAGTTAAAATGATTTAATTTAATTTAAGAGTAAAATATATTTTGGATCATGAACAAATATTACGGGGTCTAATTTAATCCCTTAAAAAAAAAGTCGACTCATGATTTTTTTAAATTTCAAAATAGACCTATATTAGCCCTTTTGAAGGATTAATGTTCTCTTCTTTGAATTTCAGAAAAATCATAATTTGACTAACTTGGTATATTTTTAAAAAGTCTTTTTCAAGAGGTGGAAACACCTATCTATCATTAGAATTTTTCTTTCTTACATGTTGCATTCAATTTTTTTTTTTAAAAAAGTGGTGATTGATTAAATGTATAGGATTAAGAAAAAGAGAAGATTTTAAAGATAAGAGAATACAATACTATGAATTTATCTATGAGATTCCACTACACAGAATTATAAAAACTAGTGTAATAGGCATGAAAAAAAAAATCAATTTTTTGTCATGTAAAAATTAATGCAACTTTTAAATAATTTTTATCAATAAAATTTTATTGGACATAAACACTTAACTATATCATGTAAGGTACAAATAATGATCAAACAATTTATAAGTGGCAAATCAATTTTTTTAGGATTAAGAGATCACGATTAAACCCAAACTAATTACATCACTGAACTTGCAATCAACAACCAGTACATAGCAACCAGAATTATTATCATACACTGTAACCCAAAAAAATAAAAAAGACCTATTGTCATACATCAGTGAAAACAAAATATAAAAAAATAAATATTTTCCTTTAAATTACTTAATAAGTTAAAATTATGTAATTTAAATTAAATTAAAGATATATGTTTTATTTTAGCCAAAATTAAAAGAGTCTTTTTCAAAAGACGGAAACACCCACCCTATTATTAGAATTTTTCTTTCTTACATGTTGTATTCAAATAAATATATATATTTTTTAAATCAAGTTATGATTGACTGATTAAATTAATAGGATTAAAAAAAATTAAAGATAAGAGGATGCAAAACTGTCCTGGCAAGGAATTGGTCCACGTGGACTTGTCTGTGACTGTGAGATTCCATTACACGGAATTATAAACATAAGCTGATGTCATATAAGGTCACACCACTCACTACCTATCTGCTTAATGCGCCAAACACAAATTCCTTATCACGCTTAAAATAATAAATTATTAATCAATTTCATGGTTTACAAAAAAATACACAAATAATACAAATATTTGTGATAAATAAGTAACGTATAGATGTATAAAATTATGAAAAAAATATTTAAAAACTCAGAAAATAATTATATATAAATTAATAAATTATAATAATAAGGACTAATATAATCCTACAATCTATTAGAATTATAAAAATATCTTGATTTTTGTCCCAAATTGATGTCGTTTTGAACTTATTGGAAATAATTTATTTTCATTGGTCAAAAAAATCCTTTACCCTAACATTATTTAAAAACTAAGATAATCTATATAAATAAAATAAGAATAAATATCATTTTGGTTCCTTAACAAAAAACACGGATCCCATTTTAGTCCCTTACAAAAAAATAGTCTCGAGGTCCGTAACAAAAAAATACGGATCCCATTACGTAAGAAATCGTAATCCTTCATGAATTCAAAAAAATCCCATATTATTCCCTTAAAAAAATCAATTACTTTAAATTTCTTAGAGATGTTGAGACTAATTTTTGTATAAGTTTTTTTCTCATAAAATAATAAAAATCAGAACAATATTCTCATCCCAACACGACTCTTAGCCAATGTGTAACAATTGTGCATTGGCCAAGACTTACTGGGCCGGAATATTGCTATGCCTATATGCTGTGCTTTTCGCAGACACTTTCCATCACAGTCACGCGCGTAGAGAGATACTCAGACAATTTTTTTTTTAAATATTTAAAACTTCCCTCTGCTGAGATAGTGATTTAAAAATTTGAGCGTACCATGTTCATTCCTGTTGCTTTGATGGCAAAGTTTATTTGTATATTTTTTTTTAAGTATTTAAAATGTGAATCGTAGTGATTTTAAATTTTTAATCATAGAATTGCGGGAATTAAGACAAATAATAAATTGACTAATCAACTTTCAACTTATTCATGATTAGATACTTATAATAAGCAATTTTATAAGCATCCAAATTAAACTCTAGATTTCTTAGCTGGAATCCGAACCTGTGTGGCTGTGTCATTTATATTTGTGAGAACCCAACACGATACATGTATTTGTAACATGATATAACATCACTTTCCTACCCACATTAAAGAAGTGGAGTCCACATATTTTTTTTTTTTTATCATTTCACATTCTCTCTATTTTTATGTGTGTTGAAAACAATACTTAAATCATGTAACATAACATTAATAAAACTTTTTATTTTATTTTATGCGCAATCAATCTTTTGAGATTAAAAAGGACTGTACAGCGCGTGCTCTTACTTTAAGCTTTCTCGCTGCACTGTTAATTAAATCCCTCTATGAGGTTGCCAAAAGGCATATCTCCTTACAATTAGGAACCGGCTAACACCGTTAAATAATTTAAGTAATCCCCGGTTATCTCGGTAGCACCATCTCCGTTATACACTTATAAAATCTGGGCACTGCCGCCGTCATTTTTTCCATTCATGCTATAACCGTTGATATCGGTCTTTCTCTTTTTTAAACAGAGTAGCAAATAAAAAATAAATTAAATATAAAAATAATTTTTATATATAAAAAAGAATTTTAAATGACATAAGTTATGTCATTTTAGGAGAGAGATAGACATAGAAAAATGGAAATCATGGGAGAGAGAAAGTGAATGATTTTTTTAATTTAAAATTCAAATTTTCTGTGTCTGTATCTCTCCTAAAATGACAAACAAAAAAATTCTCTCGAGATAAATAAATCAGACCCCATTAATTTTTGGATTTTATAAGAATTATGGTGTAGAAAAAGTGATTATGTTATGTTATAGAGATTCGTTTTGCGTGCTAGAATTTTTTTTACTGCGGGCCCCATGTAGGAAATTTTTTATGGTCATGATAGATGATAAACCCTTAATTTTTAAGAAATGGGGAAAAAAAGAAATAAAAAACGCATTTTTTCGAAATAAGAAGGAAATGGGAAATGAATATCATGCATTAAAAGTATAAGGGGAAGGATATTGTAACAACCAAGTTTTTTACTATCATATTACTACCGGTAAAATATTAGATCACTTATGTTGATCTAACGGTTATATTTATTTTTTTTGTATGGTCATGACTCCCCAAATTTAAAGTGAAAGCATTATATGGGAAATCCCTGAAAATAAATTAAAATATTAAATTTGGGGAATCATGACCAAGGAAATAAATATAACCGTTGGATTTTTTCTAACGGTGAGAGAGGGAAATGGGAAATGAATATCATGCATTAAAAGTATAATTTCCCATAGAAAAACGGAAAAAATAAGAAAGGCAAAGATAAATTTTAGAGAGAGAAAGAAACGCCACCTTGGAGAGTCAGAGCGAGATAAGGAGAAATGATATAGACGAAGTTATTGGAATTTTTTTTATTTTATATTTTTTAATTCTCCGCTTTGGGGTTGCGAGCGAGTGTGTGTTTTTGTTGTGGCCTTGAGATTGTTTCAATTCCCGTTTCGTTGGTGGACAGTTTCTTTTCTTTTCTTTTCTCTGAGTTTCAACTTTCAACGCAGAAGAGAGAGAAAGGGAGGGAGAATAGAGAGAGAGAAAACCTAAACTAATTTTGTTTCCGCTGGTTACTGTTTTCGAAAATTTGCGTGTTTAGGATTTTTGTCTTCGAATTCAAGAATCGAGGATCTGAGCTTAAGGCTTTCTAATTGCGAACATTGAGTTTGTTTGTTTATCGAAGGAAGCAAGATCGTTTGAGGCGTTTGGATTCTTGGAAACGAATCGAAATGTTGGTTCGGAATGCGATTTTGCGGGAATTCTAGCTCCGATCTTGACGAAATTGCTCGAATATTAGGGTTGAAGCAATGGATGTTGATTCCTCGATGGTGCCGGAGGCCGATCACGATCCAGCCGTGCAGAACCACGCCGCCTCTGCTCCGGCACAGGCTGCGATAGATGGAGAACAGTTGGCGGAGCCGCCGTCGTCCGGAGGTGGATCTCCGGCACAGCCGTCGGTTCAGCAACAGCAGCAGCAGCAGGTGTCTGCTCAGGTGCAGCAGAGTCCGGTGGTTGGGCCGAGGCTGGCACCAACTTACACTGTGGTGAATGCAATTTTAGAGAAGAAGGAGGACGGGCCGGGGCCGAGGTGTGGCCACACGTTGACGGCTGTGGCGGCTGTGGGAGAGGAGGGGACGCCTGGGTACATTGGTCCGAGGTTGATTCTGTTCGGTGGTGCCACTGCACTTGAAGGGAATTCTGCGGCTTCAGGGACTCCTTCATCCGCTGGAAATGCTGGCATACGTATGTATTTAATTATCTTACCGTGTTCTTCCCAGCATATGTTAACATTCCTCGTGATTTTTTGGCTGAGAATTTTCAGTTTCGGTAAATGTGGGTTTGATAACTAGACACTCGGCATACTTGATGTATTTTGAAGTTGTATTGAATTGTAGCTGCACACAGGGCGGGGTTTTATTTTGTCAGTGTAAAGAACCACTTTAACCAAAAACCAAAAACCTTAAGGTGTTAGGTGATGGTCTTTTTAACTGTTTATATTGTTCTCTAACACACTTTCTCTCACACAGGAGCCCTTTGGGCTTGAAGTGTGGATATTGCACGGGCCCAATGTTTTTGGTTTACCTCGTGCTTATTTTTTTTAATTTCACTCAAAAGTGAGGGGCGGTGAGGATCGAACTCGTGACCTTGTGGTAACTGAAGGTCTGATATCATGTAAAGAACCACTTCAATCCAAAATCTTAAGGTGTTAGATGAGGGCCTTTTTAATGGCTTATATTATTCTCTAGCAGTCAGTGTCTAAATTTTAGTTGTTACATATGTTTAAATGCATAGAACCCTAATTGTATTGTTCTTTTAGGTCATGGAAATGCCTATATTGCTATGAATTGGTAATTTTTCGGGCCTATTCAATTTTGATGGCATCTTTTAGTCTTTGGTGCTTATGAACTAGATGTTTCCCGTCATGGAAACTAGGGCTTTCATAAACCTGGCCTTGTTGATTACAAAAGCTTCATAATAGTTCACTTGGATGGATGGGGTAGATTGGAATAGAATGGAAATGGCATTTATGATCATTCATTTGTTGGATAATTTAACTTATAAAAACAACAACCAATCCTTGTCTCATTGGTGGGGTTAGCTTCATGGATCAAATGACTTCGTAGGGCTTTATCAAAAACCAAAATTTCAATAGATTCATCTAGAGTAAATCCTTTTTAATGTTTTCTTCTAAATTTTTATTTGGTCTTTCTTTCGATTTACTTTTGACTTTGGCCCTTTGTTGTCCTTTTGCTCCCATGATCAAACCATTAGACTAGTTTTCTTGTATCTGCTCATTAAAGGCTACTCTAACTTTCTTGATTTCTTCCAAATAGTTCCATTTCCATCTTATCCTAGAGAATGAGTATCCAAGAGTGTGTGTGTGAGGCAATTAAATGGAATGGTATAACTATTTATATCACCAAGTTTGTTTCTATTTTTTGATTGATTGATGATTTGGCACTTCATAAAATTTCATTTAAAAACCTTTCCATTTACTTCACTTTATGCCTATTTTCGTAGGGAACAATAAGTCGAGGAAAAATACATCCTAGGGAACACTTCATTCCGTTGGTTTTTTTCACCTTCTTTTAATATAACACATCCAAAATATGGATTTAGTGGTTCCTTCTGCTATTGTCCATACCATTCCACTTCACTATGCTCCATTGCATTCACCCAAACAAGCTTATCACAAGAGGCCTTTGGGTTTGAAGTGTAAACAATGCGGAGGCCCAATTCACCTTATGTTAAAATTTACTTTAATAATGAAGAATGAGGGTGGCAAGTGTTAGAATATTTGTTATGTATTAGATAGTCCCACATCGTATGTAATTGTTAAGTATATATTATATAGTCCCACCTCGGGTAAACTTAGCTCTTTAGGTTTTACGAGTCTTTACATTTAACTTGGTACCAGAGCTGTTCTTTTGTTCTGGGAACCCTAGCTTCCGCCTAGGAGTCATCTTTTCTTTGTCGTGCGTCTTTCCAGCAAGCCATTTGCTCCAGTTCCCTTACGAAACTTTCGTTATTGGGTACCTTCCAAGCACCTTCTGCACGCGTCCACACCTCCAACGGTCACCGTCAGCCACTGTTCAGGCCGCCGGAGCACTTTTCAGGCTAGTTTTCAGTCCGGACACCACGCGATCAACACCCTTTCCTTCCGGCGACCAGTTCTGCGGCGGTCCGGCCATCATCGGAGTTGGCACGCGCTCTCACGCGCCGCCTGTCTCCTCTGCGCGTGGGCTTCACGCGCCACCTTCTGCCGGCGCGTGAGCACTGTTCCGGCGACTTTTTCCGACCGATCTTGGACAGAGAAGCTCGTCTCCTCCTCCTCTTCCTGGATCTGTGGTTGTTTCTTTGTGGTTCTAATTTTTGGTGCGCACCGCTTCTTGATTGGTGATCAGGTTCGTTTCTATTTATTCGGTTTATATCTTTGTGATTTCGTCCTATGGCAACGAACGCTTCTGTTCATTCAGAGGTCAATTCTCCATCTCCTCCTATGGAAAATTCTCCCAATATCATCTCTACCAATGTGGGGTCCATTACCTCTTCAAAATTGAAGGGATCTGTTAATTACAAAAATTGGGCCACCTCTGTTCGAGTTTGGTTCTTTGGACAAGGATATGGGAACCATCTCACAACTAAGTCTACTGATGTCCCTAAAGAGGACAAATCTGATTGGGAGAAGATTGACAACCAGCTTCTGAGTATCCTTTGGCAATCTATTGATCCAGTCGTCTTGGATATTTTTTATTCATTTCAAACTTGCACTGAAGTATGGGAGAAAGCAAAGAACCTCTACACTAATGATGTTCAGCAACTCTATTTCATCATCTCTCAGTTTATGGAATTAAGCAAATCATCCGACATTCAGATGGAGACATATGTTGGCAAGAGTCGATCTTTGATGCATGCATATTTGGATTTGCTGCCTTACCCTACTGATGCTACTGCATATCGAAAACAGGTAGAACGTCTCTTTATGGTTGCCACACTTTCTGGCCTTCCCGAAGAATATGATATATCCATGACATATCAGCGTCTTCTGAATTTGAATAAGAAATCTGCTCCTGCATCATCTTCCGCTGTTGATCCTACTGCTCTAGTTTCCCGTAATGACTTTCGCGGGAATATTGGAGGTGGACGTGGTCGTGGTAGAGGCCCAGGAGGACGTGGCCCAGGAGGCCCAGTCGGACGTGGTCAGCGACTTCGTTGTCATTACTGTCAGCAACTTGGTCATTTTGAGGAACGCTGCTACACAAAGGATCCTCATCTGTGACCTTCTTTTGCTGCTAATATAGCTCAATCAGATACTGCATCAAATGGTACAGTCTCTCTATCCTCTGAAGACTATGCAGCATTCCAGAACCTTCTCAGGAAAGCCTCTCCTCAATCTCAGACTTCAGAAGATGGTAATCCTGTTGCTTGTGTTTCTCATTCTACATCACTTGGTCCTTGAATTTTTGACTCAGGTGCTACTAATCACCTCTGTGGTAATAAGGAACTCTTTTCATCTCTTACTTACTCTGATAAATTACCCTCCTTTACTGTTGCTGATGGAACTAAGGCTCCCGTTCATGGGATTGGACAAATCTGTCCAACCTCCTCATTGACCTTAACATCTGTCTATTACATTCCTCACATCCCTTATAATTTAATATCTGTTAGTAAATTGATCAGTTCTCTTAAATATATCGTCACCTTCTCAAATCATTCTGTTTCTG
>JAVKPL010013465.1:0-75564 GCA_032173675.1 Gastrolobium villosum | reverse complement strand
GATCATGTTGATATCAATGCATTGTTACCTGTTATACTTGTTAGTTACTATTTGAGTAACTTGTCATTCTTGATCACCATGTAATGAATATCAAATTGCAAAACATAATCATGTTTTGTTTTCGACTGTATAGTAGACTTGTTTCTGATCTTCTGGATTTACAGGATGAAATTAGGAATAAGATCTCAGCATTGGAGACATATCTTGTGATTGAAAGTCATAATTATAATTTTGCCATACTTCAAGTTGAGAAATATAAAGAAACAAGGCAGGAATTGGATAACAAGTCTGACACTGAATATCGGCTCCGGATGTAAGATGCCACATTCCCCCCTCACCTTTTTTTTTTTACTTTTCAAGGCAATATGATTCTTTCCTTCTCCTACATATCTGTCTTGTCTGACTTTAATATAAGCAATGACTAATGAATTGTTATGGACAACGCAGGCTGCTCTAGTATTATATTCATGTTGTCAATGTGTTTTATGAGAGCTTTAAACTATGGATTATTTGCATGAAATGATTTTGTTAATGTGTCATGCCATTTGTGTATATCCATTAAGTATTAATATTATTATTTTTTCCCATTTGTTTGGGTTGGTGTATGATATTTTTTACAAAAATACCGTTCAAAGGATACATGTTAAAAAAATTTAAAGGAGGAAGACAAACCGTCAGGATGCACACTAATTTAAAGCTGGGGAATTCGATTTTATTTGAAGAAATACATTTTTATGAATATTAAACTTGATTGTGCTTTTATATTGATGCTATTTCTCGTTTTCATAACTAAATTTGACATGCATAGTATGTTTTCTACTTGTCCCCCACCCCTAAAATATTTTTATTTTTTTCTTTTATTCTCTAGTTAGATAGTTGCTATGTTTGAACTAGTTGAAAATGAAGAAATTGATGTTTATCTCCCATTTTTGTAGTACGGAAGCACTTAATAATCACTTGACAGCTGTTCGACGTGAACGTGAACTCAAATCACAAATAGAAGAAAGGAAAATAAGAAGTGATGCAGCTTCTGAAGAGGCCAAGAGAATAGCTGCTTTGCAAGAGGAAAATCAGCAGCAAGAAAAGGCTAAAGCTGAAGTAGAGGTACCATAACTTTATTGCAAATGCACCTTTTTTATATGAAGTCTATTGGTTTACCATTTCTTTCTTTTTATTTAATTATTTTTTGTTACAACGATGTTTTGAGAGTCCTAAAATGCCACAAATAAATTTATTGTTGCATTGGTTTGGATTGTACCTTGCTTGACCTGCTACTAGCCTATAACTTGTTGGTAATATTTTCGCAGATATTCATGTGTCCCAATTTTGTTTTAGTACATAATTTCCTTTATAGAAGCTTTAGCGCAAATACTATTTTATTCATTATTTTTCAATTTTTTGGGTGCAGGCCAAACTTAGACCAGATGAAGCAAAACAAGCTGCATTGGAAGCCAATAGAAGGGCAGCAGTGCAAGCTGAAAAAAGAGCGGCAACAGAAGATGTAGTTTATATGGAATCTAAGTCGGATGGGAAGCCTATCTCAAAGAAAAGAAAAACATCAAAGAAGCAGTTTATGAATAGAGGATATGAAACCATGTCCCAAGAGGAAGGTGGAACTAAAAAGGTAATGTTTAGGGCCTCACTGTTTTGAGTACAAATATAGTTCTTGTTTGGACTTTCCATATTGTCATGATAACCCTTTCTCCTTTTGACTTTCATTATAAAATTGATAAGGCTAATTTGTAAACATATATAGGATGTTTTCAATTTAAGCTGTATTGTTCGTGCTCGTCAACACCGAGATAGGATAGTTTAGTGAGTCAAACATATATAATTTCTTAGGGCTCGTTTAGTGGACAGGATAGGATAAGGGTAGGATATGATATGGGGCTGATAAAGGTAGGATATGTGTTGCACTCCCTTCGGTTGGGCCACAACAACAGAGGCCCATTCGCACTAAGAAACCCCCATTATATTTAGATGACTATTTGCAATAGTCTTTATAGGCCCAGTTAGTTTATTTGGCAAAGTATTGTACTATTTTCAAGTGTAAGGAAGAATCCAATCTCAAGGGATAATAAATAAATAGCCCAAGAGGGGTGAAGAAAATATAGAAAGTTTTGACAAAATTCTTCTCTCTTCTCCTTTTTCCCTCTCTTCCTTCTCTCTCTATTTCTTTTCAGATCTAAACCCCCTTCATTGGTGCTTTCATTGCCCTCATACTTCCTGCTATGGCTGAAAACACTCGTATGCGTGATTTACAACAGCGTCTTGACACATTGGAACAACAATTTCGTGCTGCTGATTTGGTCCATGAACAGCAATTTCAGAGCCTTCACGAGTCTAATACTCAGTTACATGACTCCCTGACCACGCTCCATGAGTCTCAGAATCGCCAGCACATGGATGTCACTCGCTTGCTGGAATTTCAGCAGCAAGCATCTAGCAACCGTGGCATTTTGGGTTCCGGTCCGTCCCATGGATCTGACCTTTCCAGATCTCGTCAAGTGAAGCTCGACTTTCCGCGTTTTTCTTCTGGTGATCCTACTACTTGGATCGTGGCCGCTGAACGTTACTTCACGTTTTATCAGGTACCCCTCCCAGAATGGGTTAATCTTGCTGCTTTTCATTTGACAGATCCAGCGGATAGCTGGTTTTATGGCTCCAATCAGAATGGATTATTGTCTGATTGGCGTACTTTTTGCACGGCTTTACAACGCCGCTTCGGTCCGTCAGAATTTGAAGATCCTGCCGGTGCTTTGGTTAAATTCCAACAGACTGGGTCCGTTTTGGATTACCAATCTGGATTTGAGAAGCTTGTTAGTCGGGTCCCTGGTTTGTCTGCTACTATGCTCCGTAGTATTTTTGTTTCGGGGTTAAAACCTCCGATAAAACGTTCTGTTCTCACACACAGACCGCTTGACTATCATGAGGCTTTTTCTCTTGCCCGGATCTATGAAGATCAGTTCATTGATTCTAAACCTGTGCGTTCTTGGCAAAATTACCCAAAACAGTCACCTCCTTATCCCTCCACCACCGCCATTGTTACTAGTTCTCCCCAACCTACAAACACTCACCCACATCCCATCTCAGCCTTACCCATTCGTCGTTTGACACCTGAAGAGCGCCAAGCTAAACATGACAAAAACCTTTGTTATAATTGTGATGAGAAATACTCATTTGGGCATAAATGTAAAGGGAAGGCTGCCTTGTTGTATTTAGAAGGTATTGATGAGGATCCTGATCCTGGTCCTGATCTTCCCCACCCCGTTGTGGATGAACCTTCGACTGTTGCGATCCCATCCGAAATTAGTTTCAACGCTCTTTTCGGTCACCATAATTCCCGTTCATTTCGCCTCACTGGTTCTATCCTCGGGAAACCAGTTCAGGTGTTAGTTGATGGGGGCAGTACCCACAACTTTATCACTGAACGGATGGCTACTTTTTTGGGCCTAACAATGCACAATGTTCCACCATTTCAGGTCCAAGTGGGCAATGGTGAATCCCTTATGAGTACGGCCTGTTGTACGGCGATCACCTTACTCCTTCAATCACACTCATTTGTGCTCGATTTGTTTCTATTGGATCTCAAGGGGGCTGACATAGTTCTGGGTGTTCAATGGCTTGCTACGCTGGGGCCAATAATGACCGATTATACCCACATGTCCATGTCTTTTACCCACAGTGGTTCTACTATCTGTCTTCAGGGTGACAGCATCCTTTCCCCCACGCCCATATCCAATGCCCAACTACACAAACTGGTGGTCCAGAACTCCATTTCTTCCTGTTTCATGTGTTTGACTCCGTCCCCTCATCCGCCCTCACCTGCCTTACTTCCGTCTACCCCTCCACCCATACAGCACATCTTATCCCAGTTTCAGGATGTTTTTGCCATTCCCACCTCTTTACCTCCTGACCGTGTTTCCAATCACTGCATTAACCTTCTTCCCAACACTAAACCCGTCCAAGTTAGACCCTATCGTTACCCTCACTATCAAAAACAGGAAATTGAAAAAATGGTGGGAGAAATGCTTGAGTCTGGGGTTATTCGCCCGAGCCAGTCCCCATTTAGCTCCCCAGTATTATTGGTCCGTAAGAAGGACGGCACTTGGCGATTTTATGTTGACTATCGTGCTTTGAATGCACTTACTATACCCGACAAGTTTCCCATTCCTACGGTCGATGAACTGTTGGATGAATTATATGGTGCTCAGTTTTTCTCAAAGCTTGATCTTCGTTCTGGTTATCACCAGATAAAGATGCACCCCTCTGATGTCCACAAGACCGCGTTTCGCACACACAGTGGACATTTCGAATTTATGGTGATGCCTTTTGGTTTGGCTAATGCCCCCTCTACATTCCAGGCTACAATGAACAGTATTTTCGCACCATTTCTGCGACGTTTTGTGGTCATCTTCTTTGATGACATACTGGTCTATAGTACCTCTCTATCAGATCATGGCAACCACCTGATGCAGGTGCTCAATACATTACGCCAGCATCGGTTCTTTGTTAAACTAACCAAATGTTCCTTTGCAGTGCAGGAAATTCAATTTTTGGGTCACATTATTTCTGTTGCGGGTGTTAGTCCTGACCCTTCTAAGGTTCAGGCTGTGCGCGATTGGCCTACACCCACCTCTGTTACCCATCTTCGCGCTTTCCTGGGGCTCTCCGGTTATTATCGGTGTTTTATCAAAGGGTATGCTATGGTTGCAGCACCCCTTACTGACTTATTAGCCAAGGACTCCTTTGTTTGGACGGTACAATCCGAACATGCATTTCAATCCTTAAAGCATTTACTTACTACGGCACCAATCCTGGCACTGCCTAATTTCTCCTTACCGTTCACATTGGAAACGGATGCTTCCGGAGTTGGTGTGGGAGCAGTTTTACTCCAGGATACTCACCCTATTGCTTTTTTTAGCCGGAAACTCTCTAAACTGATGCAGTCAAAGTCTACTTATTTTAGAGAGATGTACGCCATTACTTCTGCCGTGGCAAAGTGGCGTCAATACCTCCTTGGCTCTTTTTTTTATTATCAAGACTGACCACCAGAGTTTGCATCACTTGATGTCTCAAGTCATCCAAACCCCAGAGCAGCAGCAATTTCTCGCGAAATTACTGGGGTTCAACTACTCTATTCAGTATAAGTCTGGTAAATCGAATGTGGTGGCTGACGCTTTATCGCGTCTGCCGGAGGGGGAATCTTTATTTACTTCCCCTTCCCTTACTGTTATCAGTGGTCCTACTTCACAGTATAGTTCGATTATACAGTCCGAGTTACAAAATGATGCCTACACTACTCAAATTTTACAGGATCTCAACACAGATTCTTCTAAATGGCCACATTGGCAGGTACGGAAAGGACTTCTGTTTCATCGTCATCGCCTGTATATCCCTGCTGCATCTTCGTTGATTCCACTGTTGCTGCACGAATTCCACGCGTCTAAGGTGGGAGGCCATGCTGGTGTGCGTCGGACGTTGTTGCGGTTGGCGGCTAAGTTTACCTGGAAAAATATGAAGAAAGATGTTCAGAACTATGTCCATGAATGTGACATTTGTCAAAAGGCCAAGAGCCCAAATCACAAACCCTATGGACTGTTACAGCCGTTGTCCATACCTGATGCCATATGGTCAGATTTATCGATGGATTTTATTACCCATCTACCCTCCTCCGCCGGATTTACCACCATACTGGTGGTCGTTGACCGACTTACCAAGGGGGCTCACTTTGCACCTCTTCCTCCCTAATACTCCGCAGCCAAGGTGGCCCAGGTATTTTGGGATACGGTGGGTAAACTCCATGGTCCACCCAGATCCATCGTGTCTGACCGCGATCCATTGTTTCTCAGTGATTTTTGGACGACTTTGTTTACACTTCATGGCACTCGGTTACATTATAGTTCGGCTTATCATCCCCAGTCGGATGGACAGACGGAAAGAGTAAACAGGGGGTTAGAACAATACCTGCGGTGTTTCGTTCATGATCACCCTTCGCAGTGGCATCGTTTTCTGAGTTGGGCGGAGTTCCATTATAACACCGCTCACAATCGTTCCACCGGTACATCCCCGTTTCAGGCAACTTTTGGTCGTTCCCCTCCTAGTCTTTTGGAGTACACTTTGGGAGCAACGTCGGTGGAAGCCGTCGATTCTGATCTACATCAGCGTTCAAAGATCCTTGCTTTTCTGAAACGTAACTTAAAAAAAGCTCAAACTTCAATGAAATTACAGTCTGACAAGAAACGGAAAGATATCACCTTTGGTGTTGGGGATCTGGTGTTGCTCCGCCTTCAACTCTTTCGACAGCTCTCTGTTCATCGGCGTTCTTCTCACAAGCTCAGCTTGCGGTTCTATGGACCTTATGAGGTGGTGGAGCGCGTCGGACCGGTGGCTTATCGGCTTCGTCTACCCCAAGGCTCACGCGTCCACCCTGTCTTTCATGCTTCTCTGTTACGTCCTTTTCATCCAGCACACAGATATCAGATCCACCATCTGGTACCGGAAGCTCAGTCCACACCGCCGATGCATACGCCGGCGGCTGTGCTCTCCCGTCGCTCCATCTGGAGACACGGTAAACAGGTTCCTCAAGCCTTGATTCAGTGGACTGGTCTCCTACCTGAAGACTCGACATGGGAAGATGAGTCGCTCCTGCATACCTTCAACCCTCCACAGGTCTCTCCTTTGGCTCTCACGGTTTCTACGAAGCAGACTTTCACTTCCCCAAAGGCCTCTCCTTTGGTTCACTCGGTTTCTGAGGAGCAGGAGTATAGCCAGCCTTCTTCAATGACCCCAGTCCTTGAAAAAGTAAAACCTTATCACTCCACCGACACTCCATCCAATCAGCAAGCGCAAAAGGGAATCCTTATCCCTTCGGTTGCTGCCAGCTCGCGCCTGTCCACCTGCCCCTCTGCTGTCATTAATGCGCGCAGTTCAACACGCGTCCTTCCAGCGCACGCTTCGTCTGCGCACGCGGTTTATGGGCAAGTGTGCCCAGGCCCAATTCACCCAGTGGCCTCTTCTGTCCGCGCGGAGAATGGGCCACTTGACGCAGGCCCAATTCACCCAGCAGCCTCTTCGGTTCATGCGGTGGGTGGGCCACTTCACGCAGGCCCAATTCACCCAGCAGCTTCTTCTGTTCACGCGGTGGGTGGGCCACTCGACGCGGGCCCAATTCACCAAAATGGCCTCGTGGACGTGGCCTTCTTAGATGGGGAGGGGGATGTTGCACTCCCTTCGGTTGGGCCACAACAACAGAGGCCCATTCGCACTAAGATAATATGAAATTTTATGCCCAGAATAAAGAGAAAAGCAATCTAAATTGCTGGTGACTTTAACCTCACCCAATCAGCCCTTGATCCTTTAGGTTTTATCATTAATAAAGTTTTTATAGTACTACACGTTAGTTAGTGGAAACACATGATGACCTTATTCCTCCATCATTGGTGCGCTTAGGACAGATAGAGGATCATGATCCATTACCCTTTGGCTTAATGTGTCACAAGGACAAGACCCCATCCACTATTGTCTCCATCATCATGTGCGCTTGGAGTGTAGAAAAAGGGAGCAAAAAGGTCTAACTTCCAAACACTAGAAGACAATTCCAATACCAAACCACCTATACTTGTCCCCTAGTCTCCTTTGGTTCACAGGCACGCCTCTTGTGCGCATAAAGTATGACTAAGTCTGAATTTTCTTTACTTTATAAATTCTGAACTTTGTTGTTTTGTTGGTTAGCCAAGTGTCTCGTTATGCTCCAAACTTCCTACCTACGTGTCACTCACTCCTTCCTCTTTCCCTCTAAGACTGCACTTCTCCTTGTGTCAAAGAAAGACCAACCCCTGCGCATTGTCCTCCAAGCACCTCAAGGGAAGTATAACCCACTGCCACTTCTGTTGTCCTTCATGACCGTAGGCACCTTGAGAAGAGCCAAAGAATTGCATCTTCTACTCTTCCACTTATTTCCCAAAGCCGTGAGTCTTCCTAAGGCAAGTCTCATAAACCGTAAACCATATCCTCCTTCCCTTTCCCTGCATGTCCGCCACATTAATCCCCTTTTTCCCTTACATGTGCCACACTTGCCCCATTTATCTTGTTGCATGGAAGACACTTGCAATCCTCCCTTGAGCATGCACGCCTAATGGATTCTTCTGTCTCTGCATGCGTCGGTCCTCCCTCCCCTTGGACTGCAAAGCTGGTTTTTTTTATGTTTCAAATCTTGTTAACAAAAGTTTCCAGCCGCTCCATGCAGCCTATGGAAGGAGAGCTTTCGGTTTGCATGTGTTGTTGTTGGCCAAGCCTCTCACGCCCTCCCTTACTTCCCTCGCGACTTGTGTGCACCTTGGGAATGATGTAACAGATTCTGGTCATGGCCTTCAGCACACAACTCAGCCCATTTCTTCCCTTCCACCTTTTTAAGTCGCAAGCTAGTAGCATAGAACACAAAGCAAAGTTGTGCCTCAGCATCCTTGGTCCGAACCAAACCTCACCTTGCCCTCCTCTGCATGCAGATTGGAACCAAACCCAACTTTGTTTTTCTGCCTTCTTCGTGCACTGTCCATCTCAGTCTAGGAGGAAAGTGATGGGAGTGCTCCTTGCTTGGTTGTGGTCCTAGGTGCGCATGTGAACCTGTAAGTTGAGCTTCAAACTTCCTTTCCACTCCACACTGTTTCGGCTGACACATAAGTCATAGGGAACAAAATCTATTTTTGATAATCCTTTCTCTCCTCTCTTAGCTAGGCGTGAGCTCCATGAGCAAGGAGCCAAGAGAACTCAGCATCCTATTCTTCCTTTTTCCAGCAGTAGCGACCATCTTTACTGAGGTGAGACACTACCTCATCTCCTTGTTTTCTTCATGAATCGGTTGATGGGGATAACCTCCATGCATGCAGCTATGAAGTGGATTCCTTGAGAGTAAATAAACCGTCTGGCATGTGGCTGAGTTCGTAGTTTTGGGAATAGAAAAGAGCATGAGCCTTGGCACTTACGTGGGAACTATCTTCTAGGCTTGTTTGTGAACCATAGCTTATTTGGAAAGAGGTATGTGAACCTAAAACTTAGACCTCTCAACCGTTACTTTGTTGCATTGGAATTCTGAAGGAAACTAGCGTTAAGGATCAGTTTTAGAGTGTGGGAATAACTCTCTTTTGAGTCTCGTGAGTCTGTTTTGTGTGAAGTATCTTGACTTGCATGTGTCTAAATTGAAATGTCCAGCATGTTAATTGGCTCTTTTTAGCGCACCCTTAGGCCCAGTAGGAATGAGTGTGTCATGAAACAAATGAAGAACACCTAGCTGCTGCCTAAACCGAGTCTGCCTGGGTATAAATCTTAGAATTTTCGCTGTGCATGTTGATGTAAAGTTTAGTTGTAGGCAGAAACTTTGGTTCCCTATGTTAACCTTGAAAACCGATTCTGGACCCCTTTTTGTGTCTCCCGCTTTAACTGAATTAAAATGAATTTGCAACATGTGAAGGGTACTCTTAGCACACTTTAGACTTCGTAGGAATGGACATGTAATTAATTTGATCATGGACACCTAGTACAGCCTAGCGAACCTGAGTGCTTGAGGGGACTTGTAAACTTCGTTTTTAACAAATTAAGGTATGAACTATCAACCAAAATTTTTATCTATTCTTGGAACTTTGAGAACCGAGCAAATTACAAGAATTGGAGAACATTTTATTTTGACCACTTATTTCCTGGATTCTGTCTTTTTAGAACAGCCTTAGATTTTATATTCATTAGACCAAAACTGAATTTTTTAGCATGAGTCTAGCTCTTTGTTCTATTGTAAAGCTGATTCCTTGGACTTAGAAAAATGATTAAAATTGTATGTGCTTAGGACTTAGGGGCAGTATGTTGAAGTTTTATTTTATTTATATTTTTTATCGCCCTCTTGGTCATGTGAAAATTGTTATATAAGTGAATAATTCTAGGTACCTAGTAGTGGGTAGAAAATCGATTATGTTATGTTGAAATTTCTCACTGTATTGGTTGTTAAATCATTATGAAATCAGAATTTTGTTTAGAGTAAAATAGCATATCTAACCGAAGGGCTATACATGGCAGAACCTATGATTTTGTTTCTATGACAAGTTAGAAATGGCATGAAGTCAGGGAATTTATTTTTCATGAGAACCTTGAGCAAACCGATTATGTACCTGAGTTGGGGGCATAGAATTATTGTGCATCATAGGAATCAAAGCTTGAAACTTTGCTTTGGTTGTGCTTGTTTAGGTGTGCGTCAACCTTAGAGTGTGGACTGAATTCTGTTGCTGCATGATTAATTACTTGGACACACAGGTAAGTGTCAGGCGATATTACCTAATGTGACTATTGACTACTGGTATAAAGTTGTGACATGATGCTCCATATTCTGTAAAAGTATTGTGTTCCTTATGATGAAAGAAAACTGCCAAAAATGTGCCGTGATGGCTATGGAAATGTGCCGTGATGGCTATATGATTATGAGGTAAAGTTGTTATGTGGCAGCATAACGTATATGAAAAGTATATGTGCCGTGATGGCTATATGAATGGTATATAAGCATGCACCTTACATCATACCGCATTTTTGTACGTTTTGTGTGTGAAAGCATAGCATGGCATGCATGCACCAAGATCATATAGGCATCCCTAAGGTACCAGGGTATGGGACACTTGGCATCAGTCCGCATAGGCCCACAGTTGGAATCCACAGGAGCTCAGGTGCCAGGAGTATTTGATTCCACTATGAAGTGCGCGCACGACGGTGCTAAAAGCGCAAAGGAAAGGCGTTATATACGCAATATATATGAATATGATGAAAAGGAAAGGCGTTATGTACGCAATATATATGAATATGATGAAAAGGAAAAAGGAAAAGGAACAAGGATATGTTGAAGTGACTGTTTATGATTTTGTGCCTAGTTAATATTGTTATATTATTGGTTTTGTTGCCACACTACTGGGATTATTCTCACCCCTTCGGGGCTGCTATTTTCCTAAATGGCAGGAGTACGTAAAAGCATTTGAAGGCGTGATGTTTGCTGTTGCTTGCTGATGAATGGACTTGTACTGTTGCTGTTTGATTGATTGGATGACTGTAATGATTAATATTTTGGTACTCTTGGATGACTGTAGACTTTATCATCTCTATTTTACCTTGAACTTTTATGAACAGCGGCTGTTTTGGAAAAATCAGAAAAAACGTTTTGCGAAGAGAATTTTGAACGTTTAACTAAATGCTGAATTTTTACCAGTTTTACAATCACTTTACGTGTCATGTTTCAAGGGGAAAACGAACTCCGATTTACTATTATTTCATATGCACGGGAAGCCCCGGGAATGTACTTTCAAACTGTGCAGGTTTCATCTTTATACGAAATTTGTACAAATTTTTATAAGCTTCGCCTTACAGCCTGTTCCAGAAAACGGACATAATTCACAAGCGCTTTGCGTGTCCTGTTCCGTGAGGCTATTCACCTCCGAATCGCGCATAATTTATATGTACGCGATGCCCCGGATGTCTAGTTTTACAGAAGCTTGGAATATTTTTTATCGCATCTAAATGCGATTTTATACAGATTTTATAAGACAACAAGGTTTTCTAAAAAGTATAGAAAATTCAGCAAAGTGTTTTATAATTGAAATTTCCTATGATTGATAATGATTTCATTTTTTAAATGGTTTTTATAAGAATCAAATCTGGATTTTTCTCATGTAACATCCCGCATAATTAGTAATATACATAAGTACTATATGTTATAGATGCATGTATAGAATTCGGATTTATGGTGTAGGTTTGATGGTTTGCTAATTGTTTGATCTTTATCCTTGGATAAGACTAAGGTAATTAATTAAATTAAATCATAGGAGGATACATAAGTAGACATGTGAATTTATTATAATCATAAGAGTAATTTGATTGTGTGTGTGTATAAGGCTTTTGTGTTATAAGGCTTTGGAAGTGGGCTAGTGTGTGTGTGGACTTGCCACCCTTAGATTTGTCTTATTGGATCCCTCAAGTTCAGCCCAAAGTTAAACCCACACATAATTCCCTAAGCCTTGTCCAACAAGGTTGTTTGTGTACCAAGGCACCTTCTCATGGCTTGATGTAAATTCCTTCTCATTCATGCGCACAAGTAGGAGGAAAATACTTAGAAAAATCTGCCAAATTCCTTCATGTTTGACCGCCACCTCACTTGGCTTATGCACCACTTGATCTCAATTTCATTGCATGGAGGACACATGTACCATTTAGCATGATTTTAGGCTGCTTTGTTCTTCATTTTGGCGCACTTGAAGAGGCCTTGGAGCAGATTTTCTTTATGACACAAGACTGCCTAACTTGTTGACTTGGAGAACCCTCTTGCACTTCCATCATGAGACTGATTTGTGCAGATTTTTGGCAAGCTTTTTGCAGCCCATCATGAGCCAAACCTGCCTTGTTTTCACATGCATCATAAGAGGATTTTTGGCTGCATTTTCATCATTTTGTGCAGCTCCAAAATCTGAATTTGGGCTGTCACAAATCTACACTCATGATGCACCTCTTTCCCTCTCATCATTGCGCACCAAGGCTGCCTTAATGCAGATTTTTGGACTGCCACATAGTTGTTTTACTTGTTGACTTAGCAAAGCTCTTACATGTACTCATAATGCACCTCCTCCACTCCATTTTATGCGCATAACTTGGTCATTTGTGCAGAAAATTTTCTGACTTAGGACAGCCACCAAATCTGAACATATCACTCCTCACTCCTTGCATGTGAATAGAGTAAATTAGAAGCAAACCCTTGCTTGATTCAGCCCTTGTATGCAGCCCCATCCCTTCAAGTAATCAGAATTTTGCATGATGGTTAATCATAGCAACTCCTCCTCCCTTTCCCTTTAAATTTGCGCATGAGGAAGGGACTGGCTTCATGTGCAAGTGCAGCCAACTCTCCTCCTCCTCCTCACTCTCTCTAGCCGCACCAACAAGCCTCCTTGGAGCAAGAAGACTTTGCCAAGCCAACTCCCTCCTTCCCTCACCTCAACCGTGACCATACACCAAGCTGGTGCAAGCTTTGTTCCTCAACCTTGAAGCTGTCCTAGTGTGTTCATCCTCACCTTGTTGCGCATAGAACCTCTTAGGAAGTGTGGACTTGTTGTGTAGTGAAGCTAGAAGGTGGTGTGTGATTCTTGACTTTGAAGGGTGTGCTACAAGAGGTAAGCCTTGAGCTTAGAAACACTTTCATTGTAACCATGTATGAGTGCTTAAATGTCTTTTGATTATGTGTGGTTTTGGATTCAAGTATGAGCATGATAAAAGTATAAGTATGGAGCCATTTCATGATGATTGGTATGCATAAAAATCTTATGGTTATGATTAAGCTTATGCCACTGTTTCTTGTATGGATATGTCACTGTTTTGGAAGAGAAATGTGCCACTGTTTCGGTTTGATGTGCCACTGTTTTGAAGATGAAATGCCACTGTTTCAGTTCCTCAAAATCACCATTCAAATGCCACTGTTTCTGCACATTATATGCCACTGTTTTAGTCATCAAATGCCACTGTTTCTATGCATAAAATGCCACTGTTTTTATGCATAATATGCCACTGTTTTAGTCATCATATGCCACTGTTTTTATGCATAATATGCCACTGTTTTAGTCATCATATGCCACTATTTTTATGCATAATATGCCACTGTTTTAGTCATCATATGCCACTGTTTTTATGCATAAAATGTCACTGTTTTTATGCATAAAATGCCACTGTTTTAGCCATAATATGCCACTGTTTCAATGTCCAAAAACCAAGATTTATGCCACTGTTTTGAAGTCCAAAGTGCCACTGCTTCTGTTTTAAGATGGTCATTGTTTCTGCTGTAAGGTGCTACTGTTTTTCTGCTGTAAAACGTCACTGTTTCTGTTTTAAAACGTTCACTGTTTCTGCTGTATGCTTACTATTTTCCTGCTGTAAAACGTCACTGTTTCTGCCCACTGTTTTTAAGGAAAATACCACTGTTTTCTGTTCACTGTCTTAAAAGAACAACTCACTGTTTCTGCTCACTGTTTTAAGCACAAACGTCACTGTTTTCTGCTGTAAAACACCACTGTATGCTCACTGTTTTGCTGCTGTAAACACTGCTGTATGATCACTGTTTTCCACTGTAAAACACCACTGTATGCTCACTGTTTTGCTGCTGTAAGACACTGCTGAATGCTCACTGTTTCTGCTGTAAATAGCCACTGTAAATGATTGGTTGTAATTGATTTAGGTGCGCTTAAGAAGTGAGATACTTCGCTGCTGTTTGGTAATATTTAAGGCACACAAAGGTAAGTGTCAGGCGATATTGCCTAATGTGACTATTGACTACTGGTATAAAATTGTGACATGATGCTCCATATGCCGTAAAAATATTATGTTCCATTATGATGAAAGGAAACTGCCTAAAATGTGCCGTGATGGCTATATGATTATGAGGTAAAGACGTTATGTGGCAGCATAACGCATATGAAAGGTATATAAGCATGCACCTTACATCATACCGCATTTTTACGCTTTGTGTGTGAAAGCATAGCATGACATGCATATATCATGATCATATAGGCCTTGTTTTAGAATAGTTATGTACAGGAACATGTGTTTGAGCAAGCATCATATAGGCATCCCCAAGGTACCGGGGTATGGGACACTTGGCATCAGTCCGCATAGGCCCACAGATGGAATCCACATGGAGCTCAGGTGCCAAGGGTATATTTGATTCCACTGTGAAGTGCGCGCACGACGGTGCTAAAAGCGCAAAGGAAAGGCATTATATACGCAATATATGAATATGATGAAAAGGAAAGGCGTTATATGCGCTATATATATGAATATGATGAAAAAGAAAAAGGAAAAGGAGCAAGGATATGTTGAAGTGACTGTTTACGATTTGGTGCCTAGTTAATACTGTTATATTACTGGTTTTGTTGCCACACTACTGGGATTTATCTCACCCCTTCGGGGCTTCTATTTTTCCAAAATGGCAGGAGGACGTAAAAGCATTTGAAGGAGTGATGTTTTGCTGTTGCTTGCTGATGCATGGATTATCACTGTTGCTGTTTGATTGATTGGATGACTGTAATGTTTAATATTTTGGTACTCTTGGATGACTGTAGACTTTATCATCTTTATTTTATCTTGAACTTTTATGAACAACGGCTATTTTGGAAAACCTTTATGAAAAGACATTCGAGACTTGAACTTATCGGTAGACGAGAGAGGGAATAGCATAAGATTGGGAAATATAAAGGTGGAGAATGAACTGATCAGTAGAATTAAGGAGGCTCAGAAAGATGAAGAGTTAGTCCGTGATTTGGTTGGCAACCAAGATGTTGTAAAGGATGAGAATGATGTTTGGAGATTTCAAGGACGGTTGGTTGTGCCGAATGAAGTGTTGAAGCAAGAAGTTTTACAGGAGGCTCACAAGGGTAAGTACGCAGTTCATCCTGGATCCACGAAAATGTACCATGATTTGAAGACCTCGTTTTGGTGGCCGGGTATGAAGCGTGATATTGCGGGGTATGTATCTCGATGCTTAACTTGTCAGAAGGTGAAGTACGAACATCAGAAACCGTCGGGACTCCTTCAACCTTTGGAGATTCCCGAATGGAAGTGGGACAGTATTGCGATGGATTTTGTAGTTGGACTTCCTCGGACGCGAGAAGGATATGATTCTATCTGGGTGATTGTCGATCGTTTAACAAAGTCAGCTCATTTCTTGCGTGTTAGGACCACATATGATACAGAGAGACTTGCCAGAATTTTTCTGCAGGAGATTGTGAAGCTGCACGGAGTTCCTACGAGTATTGTCAGTGATCGTGATCCCAAGTTTACATCTAAGTTTTGGGAATCTTTTCAAAGAGCATTAGGGACCCAATTGAGGTTGAGTACTGCTTATCATCCGCAGACCGATGGACAGACGGAACGCACCATTCAAGCATTAGAGGACATGTTGCGAGCATGTGTTTTGGAGTTAGGAGGCAGCTGGGATAATTATCTTTCTTTGATTGAGTTCGCTTACAACAACAGTTACCACTCCAGCATTCAGATAGCACCGTATGAAGCTTTGTATGGGAGAAAATGCAGATCCCCTTTATGTTGGACTGAAGTAGGTGAGCGAAGTATGTTAGGACCTGATCTAATTCATGAAACATCCGCACAAGTAAAGAAGATTCGAGAAAATATGCAGCGGGCTCAGGCCAGACAGAAGAGTTATTACGTCAAGCGTCATAAGCCGCTATCTTTCGAAGTCGGAGACCATGTATTTTTGAGAATCACACCCATATCGGGACTCGGAAGGAGAATGGGAGTAAAGAAGCTAAGTCCTCGATACTTAGGACCGTATCTGATTATGGACCGGATTGGAGAGTCTGCATGCCGGTTGGCTTTACCACCCAATCTGTCAGGAATTCACAATGTATTTCATGTGTCACAGCTACGGAGGTATATCTCTGACCCATCTCACGTGTTACAGCCGGAAGAAGGGGAACTAAAGGAAAATCTAACTTATCAAGTGCAACCGTTCCAAATTCTTGAAAGATCTGTCAAGCGACTACGTTCTAAAGAGATTCCGTTGGTGAAGGTATTATGGAACAACAGATCGGCAGCTGAAGCCACTTGGGAGCGCGAGGATGACATTCAGAAACGCTATCCAGAACTGTTCAGCTCCTAAGTAAGTTTATTTTGCGGACAAAATTCCTTTTTGGTGGGGAGAGTGTAACATCCCGCATAATTAGTAAAATACCTAAGTACTATATGTTATTGATGTATGTTTAGATTTCGGAATTATTGTATCCAAGAGGGTTGTTTGCTAAATCGTATTAGAATCACAGCGGTATGGAACCATTCTTTTGAAACTTTATCAAATATTAATTAATTTGAAACAATAAAAGATCCAGAATTGTTTATAAAACCTATTAACAACATGAAATCATTATTAATCATAGGAAATTTTAATTATAAAACACTATGCTGAATTTTTCTATATTTTTCAGAAAACCTTGCTGCCTTATAAAATCCGTATAAAATCGAAGTCAGATGCGATAAAAAATATTCCAAGCTTCTGAAAAACTAGACATCCGGGGCGTCGCATACATATAAATTATACGCGATTCGGAGGTGAATAGCCCCACGGAACAGAACTCTCAAGTTGCTTGAGCATTCTGTCCGTTTTCAGGAAAACCAGTTGTAAAGCAAAGCTTATTAAAATTCGCACAGGTTTCGGATAAAAATAAAACCTGCACAGTTTGAAAGTAAATTCTCGGGGCTTCGCGTGCATATAAAATAATAGAAAATCGGAGTTCGTTTGCCCCTTGAAACATGACCCGTAAGTTACCTGTAAAACTGTTAAAATTCGACACTTAAAGAAACGTTCAAAAACCCTTTTCACAAATCAATATAACCAAAATAGTCACTGCTCATAAAAGAATCCAAACAACATAGAAGATGATAAAGTCTACAGTCATCCAAGAGTACCGAAATATAAAGCATTACAGTCATCCATCAATCAAACAGTAACAGCAAAAATCCATGCATCAGCAAGCAACGACAACTTCACTTCTTCAAAAGCTTTTACGTCCTCCTGCCATTTTGGAAAATAGCAGCCCCGAAGGGGTGAGAAAAATCCCAGTAGTGTGGCAACAAAACCAGTAATATAACAGTATTAACTAGGCACAAAATCATAAACAGTCACTTCAACATATCCTTGTTCCTTTTCCTTTTTCTTTTCATCATATTCATATATATATATAGCGCATATAACGCCTTTCCTTTTCATCATATCATATATTGCGTATATAACGCCTTTCCTTTGCGCTTTTAGCACCGTCGTGCGCGCACTTCACAGTGGAATCAATTATCCCTTGGCACCTGAGCTCCATGTGGATTCCATCTGTGGGCCTATGCGGACTGATGCCAAGTGTCCCATACCCCGGTACCTTGGGGATGCCTATATGATGCTTGCTCAAACACATGGTCCTGTACATAACTATTCTAAAACAAGGCCTATATGATCATGATATATGCATGTCATGCTATGCTTTCACACACAAAGCGTAAAAATGCGGTATGATGTAAGGTGCATGCTTATATACCTTTCATATAGCCATCACGGCACATATACTTTTCATATGCGTTATGCTGCCTCATAACGTCTTTACCTCATAATCATATAGCCATCACGGCACATTTTTGGCAGTTTCCTTTCATCATAATGGAACATAATATTTTTACGGAATATGGAGCATCATGTCACAATTTTATACCAGTAGTCAATAGTCACATTAGGCTTCATCGCCTGACACTTACCTTAGCTTTCCTTAAATATTACCAACGGCAGCGAAATATTCTCACTTCTTAAGCGCACCTAAATCAATTAAAACTAATCATTTACAGTGGCTATTTACAGCAGAACAGAGAGCATACAGCAGTGGCTTACAGCAGCAAAACAGTGAGCATACAGCAGTGTTTACAGCAGCAAAACAGTGAACATTTACAGCAGCAAAACAGTGAGCATACGGCAAAACAGTGAGCATACAGCAGCAGTAAATAGTGAGCATACAGCAGTGTTTACAGCAGCAAAACAGTGAACATACAGCAGCGTTTACAGCAGCAAAACAGTGAGCATTTACAGCAGCAACAGTGACGTTTTAAACAGAAACAGTGACGTTTTTAAAACAGAACCAGTGGCACTTTGAACTTCCAAAACAGTGGCATAAATCTTGGTTTTTGGTCATTGAAACAGTGGCATATTATGGATAAAAACAGTGGCATATGATGGCTAAAACAGTGGCCTTTTATGCACAAAAACAGTGACATTTTAAGCATGGAAACAGTGGTATTTCATGACTAAAACAGTGGCATTTTAAGCATGGAAACAGTGGCATTTTATGCATAGAAACAGTGGCATTTGATGAGTAAAACAGTGGCATTTCATGCATGAAAACAGTGGCTTAGGGAGCACTAAACAGTGACATATAAGTGCAGAAACAGTGGCATATAATGTGCAGAAACAGTGGCATTTTAATGTGATTTTGAGGAACCGAAACAGTGGCATTTTATCTACCAAAACAGTGGCACATCCAACCGAAACAGTGGCACATTTCTTCTTTAAAACAGTGGCCTAATTATACAAAACAGTGGCATACCATTTTAAGCATGATCATGAGACTTTTACTCTACAACTCATGCATACAAAACATCATAAAATGGCTCCATACTTATACTTTAATCATGCTCAACCAAGGATCCAAAGCAACACATATATAAGGAGACATTCAAGCATACATACATGACTACACAAAGAAAGAGTTCAAGTTCAAGGCCTACCTCTTGAAGCACACACTTCACCACACCCTTACTAGCTCTACTTCACAACAAGTCCTCTCTTCCTAGGATGTCCTATGCGCAACAAAGATGAGGAGGAACAACTTGGACAGCCACCAAAGTGTGAGGGATCAAGACTGAACAGTGAGGTGAAAGTGAGGAGGAAACAACACTTGCTAGGAGGTCTTGAGTCACGGTTTGAAGGTGAGGGAAGGAGGGAGTTGGCTTGGCAAGGTCTTCTTGCAATGTTCAACTAGAGTGTGAGGGAGAGGGGAGAGGAGTTGGCTGCACAAGTGAATGGGGGCAGCCCCCCTCTTGTGCGCATAAATAAGGAAAGAAGGGAGGAGGTGGCAATGATGGTCATCATGGTAAAAATCTGATTTCTTGTGCAGGGGGGACTGCACTCTTGGCTTGAACAAGCAAGGGTTGCTTCTAAAGTACTCCATTCACATGCAAGAAGGTGAGAGGGAAAGGGGTTCAGATCTGAGTTAGTGCCATTAAGTCAGAATTTTTCACACCATTGACCAAGCTATGCGCACACATGGTGGAGTGGGAAAGAGGTGCATCATGAACACTGATTTGTGGCAGCCTAAGCACTCATTTTGGGGCTGTCTTGTGCGCATAAATGATGAAGATGCAGCCCCAAGATCCTACTTATGATGCAAGTGGAAACAAGGGCAGGTTTGGCTCATGATGGGCTGCAAAAAGCTTGCAAAAATCTGCACATGGCAGTCTCATGATGGAGGGTGTATGTGTGATGGTGATACAATGATCACAACGCATGTGCAGGGAAAAAGGGTGATATAATTATCTTAGTCAAAGTGGCAGCAAGTTGGACCAAGTTTCCCTAAGGCCATGCGCACAAGAGAAGGATAAGGATGGCTTAAGATGAATACTTGTCAAGTTTTAACCAAAGAGGATCACCTATGCAGACTTCATTATGCAGCAAGGCAAGATCGGTTGCTGCCCCAAGTGACCAAGAAGAGATGATGTGAGGGAAGTTTGCTTTAAGGGTAGAAATGTGCGCCTATGATGAATAAGGAAAGGATCCAAAGTTCAGATCTGTGTGTGCAGTGTGAATAGACAAGAGAGCATGATAGCTATTGTCCTAGGTATGGGTTAGAGTGGTGAGGCTTCCAATGGTCAAAAAGACAACCTGCATAAAAGTCTTCCTCACTCCATTGGTTCGGTTGAGTGAAGAGCACAAGGAAGGGCTGTCATGCAGTCCTCAAAGACCACAAAATCAGCACTTGACTCTCACATGTGCGTTGAGTGAAGAGCAAGGGAGGGGCTGCCATGTGAAGAAAGCTACAACTCCTCAAAGCAAAGTCAGAAATCTGCGCAGAGAGTGCTGTCATGCAGTCCACAAAAGCCAGCACTTGCATCTCCCTATGCGCACATGTGACAGTCCTCAAAGCCACAAAAAGCCAGCACTTGCATCTCCCTATGCGCACATGTGACAAGCTAAAGAGGTAAAGACTTGACATGTGATGAAAGCTACTAATCCTCCAAAAGCAGAAATCAGAATTCTGCACCTCTTCTGCACATGGGAGACCGTGAGGGAGGGTGCCAAGACAAGGCTGATAACTTTGGCTACAAGCAAATGCCATTCCTCTTTGTACTTAGCGCACCAAGAGAGGTAAAAGACAGGTAGATGGCAGTCATGTTGGCAGTCATGTAATGTCATGAGGAGCTAGAAGCAATCAAGCAAAGGAGAGGAGGAATAGGGGCTGCACAATGCAGAAAAAGGAGGGCTGTGCGCAGGCTGTAATGTGCAGCCTAGGAGGGTCAATGTTGCAGCAAAAGCAAGTCAGAATTTGCACCAAAGGCTTCCCCTTATGCGCACAAGTAAAGAGGTGAGAAGGTGGTGATTTGAGGTTGCCTTAAGGCACAAACCATTGGCTTGAACACTGCCCAAGGCTGCGCAAGAAACAAAGACATAAAGTGGTGACTTACTTGCTTGCCAACCGAACTTCCTGCCAAAAGGTGCAGATTTTGGGGTTTCTAACATAAGCCTAAGGTAAGCAAGGTTTGGATGAGGCTCTCCAATGCTCTAGGGCCGCGGTTCATTCACAAGGTGTGGCCACAACTAATTAAAATCCAAAGGTCCTAAGTACTCATGCACCAACCCACTAAGTTAATAGGTTCCCTAAGTCTTTTAAACACTATCTTATGTCATATATGATACAATCAAACATGTCTATACTCTTGAATTAAATTTCTACATGCCTAAAGTAAATATTTCCTTTAGTCGAAATTCTATTTATTCTCTAAGTTAGACTCATCCAATTCTATGGAAAACTATGTATTTCAAAGACAAGACAACCACTTCATACAATTCGAATTTCTAGCATGCTTTACCCCTAAATGCAAGTTATGTAATTTTATTGCATGGAAGACACATGTGCAATTTAGCATGATTTTAGGCTGCATACTTCTCCATTTAGGCGCACATGGAGGGGCCTTGGTGCAGATTTTTCTTATGACACAAAGCTGCCTAACTTGTTGACTTGGAGAACCCTCTTCAACTTCCATCATGAGACTGCATTGTGCAGATTTTAGGCAAGCTTTTTGCAGCCCATCATGAGCCAAACCTGCCTTGTTTTCACATGCATCATAAGAGGATTTTTTGGCTGCATTTTCATCATTTTGTGCAGCTCCAAAATCTGAATTTGGGCTGTCACAAATCTACACTCATGATGCACCTCTTTCCCTCTCATCATTGCGCACCAAGGCTGCCTTAATGCAGATTTTTGGACTGCCACATAGTTGTTTTACTTGTTGACTTAGCAAAGCTCTTACATGTACTCATAATGCACCTCCTCTCCTCCTCCTCCTCACTCTCTCTAAGCCGCACCAACAAGCCTCCTTGGAGCAAGAAGACTTTGCCAAGCCAACTCCCTCTTCACTCACTCACCTCAACCGTGACCTATACACCAAGCTAGTGCAAGTCTTCTTCTTCTTTTCCCCTCACTGTCCAGTTTTGTTCCTCAACCTTGAAGCTGTCCAAGTGTGTTTCTCCTCACCTTTGTGTGCGCATAGGTCCTCTCTTGGGAGTGTGGACTTGTTGTGTTGTAAAGCTAGAAGGAGGTGTGTGATTCTTGACCAAGGAGTGTGAGCTACAAGAGGTAGGCCTTGAACTTTGAACACTTTCACTTTGTAACCATGTATGTATGCTTGAATGTCTCCTTGATTATGTGTGGTTTTGGATTCAAGTATGAGCATGATAAAAGTATAAGTATGGAGCCATTTCATGATGATTGGTATGCATAAAAATCTTATGGTTATGTTTAAGCTTATGCCACTGTTTCTTGTATGGATATGTCACTGTTTTGGAAGAGAAATGTGCCACTGTTTCGG
This sequence comes from Gastrolobium villosum, assembly GCA_032173675.1. Taxonomy (NCBI): domain Eukaryota; kingdom Viridiplantae; phylum Streptophyta; class Magnoliopsida; order Fabales; family Fabaceae; genus Gastrolobium; species Gastrolobium villosum. Next base: position 52,875 of record JAVKPL010013465.1, on the reverse strand, counting down.
TTTGATGTGCCACTGTTTTGAAGATGAAATGCCACTGTTTCAGTTCCTCAAAATCACCATTCAAATGCCACTGTTTCTGCACATTATATGCCACTGTTTCTGCACATTATGTGCCACTGTTTCTGCACATAGATGCCACTGTTTCTGCACATTACATGCCACTGTTTCTGCACATTATATGCCACTGTTTCTGCACATATATGCCACTGTTTCTGCACATTACATGCCACTGTTTCTGCACATTATATGCCACTGTTTCTGCACATTATATGCCACTGTTTCTGCACATATATGTCACTGTTTTAGTGCTCCCTAAGCCACTGTTTCTGCATAAAGACACTCACTGTTTTAGTCATCAAATGCCACTGTTTTTATGCATAAAATGCCACTGTTTTAGTCATCATATGCCACTGTTTGTATGCATAAAATGCCACTGTTTTAGTCCATAATATGCCACTGTTTTATGCATCAAATGCCACTGTTTTAGTCCAAATATGCCACTGTTTTATGCATCAAATGCCACTGTTTTAGTCCATAATATGCCACTGTTTTATGCATCAAATGCCACTGTTTTAGTGCATAATGTGCCACTGTTTTATGCATCAAATGCCACTGTTTTAGTCCATAATATGCCACTGTTTCAATGTCCAAAAACCATGATTTATGCCACTGTTTTAATGCTCAAAAATGTACCATTTATGCCACTGTTTTGATGCATAAACATCACTACTCATGCCACTGTTTTGATGTTCAAAAGTCACTATTTATGTCACTGTTTTTAAGGATCAAAAGCCACTGTATGTCACTGTTTTAAACGTTCACTGTTTCTGCTGTAAGGTGCTACTGTTTTTCTGCTGTAAAACGACACTGTTTCTGTTTTAAAACGTTCACTGTTTCTGCTGTATGCTTACTATTTTCCTGCTGTAAATCGTCACTGTTTCTGCCCACTGTTTTTAAGGAAAATACCACTGTTTTCTGTTCACTGTCTTAAAAGAACAACTCACTATTTCTGCTCACTGTTTTAAGCACAAACGTCACTGTTTTCTGCTGTAAAACACCACTGTATGCTCACTGTTTTGCTGCTGTAAACACTGCTGTATGATCACTGTTTTCCACTGTAAAACACCACTGTATGCTCACTGTTTTGCTGCTGTAAGACACTGCTGAATGCTCACTGTTTCTGCTGTAAATAGCCACTGTAAATGATTGGTTGTAATTGATTTAGGTGCGCTTAAGAAGTGAGATACTTCGCTGCTGTTTGGTAATATTTAAGGCACACAAAGGTAAGTGTCAGGCGATATTGCCTAATGTGACTATTGACTACTGGTATAAAATTGTGACATGATGCTCCATATGCCGTAAAAATATTATGTTCCATTATGATGAAAGGAAACTGCCTAAAATGTGCCGTGATGGCTATATGATTATGAGGTAAAGACGTTATGTGGCAGCATAACGCATATGAAAGGTATATAAGCATGCACCTTACATCATACCGCATTTTTACGCTTTGTGTGTGAAAGCATAGCATGACATGCATATATCATGATCATATAGGCCTTGTTTTAGAATAGTTATGTACAGGAACATGTGTTTGAGCAAGCATCATATAGGCATCCCCAAGGTACCGGGGTATGGGACACTTGGCATCAGTCCGCATAGGCCCACAGATGGAATCCACATGGAGCTCAGGTGCCAAGGGTATATTTGATTCCACTGTGAAGTGCGCGCACGACGGTGCTAAAAGCGCAAAGGAAAGGCGTTATATACGCAATATATGAATATGATGAAAAGGAAAGGCGTTATATGCGCTATATATATGAATATGATGAAAAAGAAAAAGGAAAAGGAACAAGGATATGTTGAAGTGACTGTTTACGATTTGGTGCCTAGTTAATACTGTTATATTACTGGTTTTGTTGCCACACTACTGGGATTTATCTCACCCCTTCGGGGCTGCTATTTTTCCAAAATGGCAGGAGGACGTAAAAGCATTTGAAGGAGTGATGTTTTGCTGTTGCTTGCTGATGCATGGATTATCTCTGTTGCTGTTTGATTGATTGGATGACTGTAATGTTTAATATTTTGGTACTCTTGGATGACTGTAGACTTTATCATCTTTATTTTATCTTGAACTTTTATGAACAACGGCTATTTTGGAAAACCTTTATGAAAAGAATTTAAGTGCTGAAATTTTTACAGTGCACCTTACGGGTGGTGTTTTTATGAGCAAAACGAACTCTGATTTACTACTATTTTATATGCACGCGTAGCCCCAAACGTGCTCTTTCTAAACCTCTTGAAATATTTTTTTTATTGTCCGAACAGAAGTGATAAGAATTGTAGAAACGTGTTTCGGATTTGACGCTAATGTGACGTAATGACTCTAATTCCGCTTAGCAAACGACTCTCTTGGGTGCACACAAGGGAGGGCGTTACACTAATTGGTATCAGGGACACTTGGCATCAGTCCGCATAGGCCCACAGATGGAATCCACATGGAGCTCAGGTGCCAAGGGTATATTTGATTCCACTGTGAAGTGCGCGCACGACGGTGCTAAAAGCGCAAAGGAAAGGCGTTATATACGCAATATATGAATATGATGAAAAGGAAAGGCGTTATATGCGCTATATATATGAATATGATGAAAAAGAAAAAGGAAAAGGAACAAGGATATATTGAAGTGACTGTTTACGATTTGGTGCCTAGTCAATACTGTTATATTACTGGTTTTGTTGCCACACTACTGGGATTTATCTCACCCCTTCGGGGCTGCTATTTTTCCAAAATGGCAGGAGGACGTAAAAGCATTTGAAGGAGTGATGTTTTGCTGTTGCTTGCTGATGCATGGATTATCACTGTTGCTGTTTTGATTGATTGGATGACTGTAATGTTTAATATTTTGGTACTCTTGGATGACTGTAGACTTTATCATCTTTATTTTATCTTGAACTTTTATGAACAACGGCTATTTTGGAAAACCTTTATGAAAAGAATTTAAGTGCTGAAATTTTTACAGTGCACCTTACGGGTGGTGTTTTTATGAGCAAAACGAACTCTGATTTACTACTATTTTATATGCACGCGTAGCCCCAAACGTGCTCTTTCTAAACCTCTTGAATTATTTTTTTTATTGTCCGAACAGAAGTGATAAGAATTGTAGAAACGTGTTTCGGATTTGACGCTAATGTGACGTAATGACTCTAATTCCGCTTAGCAAACGACTCTCTTGGGTGCACACAAGGGAGGGCGTTACACTAATTGGTATCAGAGCAGTTTGGTCCATGGATTTGCTTGTGATTGATTGAATTGATTGTTGATTGTGTTTATCTGCTGATTGACTGCCTAATTGTGCTATAGTCTAAGTATATATATTAGCTAGGGTAGTTAGATTGTTAGGACTGTTCTGTGATAAGACACGGATGCATAGTTAACTTGTCCGAATTGAACTCGAGTACCTACTTGGGACTGCTGCCATGAATAACTTGCGGTGAGCCTGATCAACTCATCTCAGGATATTGTGAATGCAGAATCATGGCAGGTGGTCGCGGTTCAACTCGGGGAAGGTCTGGCGATGCGGAAGGGGATCTTATCACTACCTTAGGGGGACTGGCAACGTTTATTCAGACAAGTATTTTTGGATAAGTATTTTCCTAAAGCAATGAGAAGAAGGAAGCACACGGAACTGCTATCACTCAGGCAGGTTCTTCAGGACGACACCTGGTAGGGGTCGAGGCAGAGGTCCGCAGTTGCAGGCGCGGCCTGGAAATTTTAAGAGGTGCAACACTGTTGGTCAATCGTCAACTGGACGGCAGGGTGCGACCGTTTGTGTTACATGTAGAAAGAATCACTTTGGAGTTTGTCGCAAGGACAACAATGCATGTTTCAGATGTGGCCAGCAAGGACATTTCGCTTACGAATGCCCCCGGAACGCTAATCCGCAGCCTACGCAAGCACGGGTGTTCGCACTGGATGCGAAAGATGGTAATTCTCAACCTTTCTCTCTCATTTCTTTATTGCAAGTTAGGAAAGAGCTCCGCAAGGGAGCAGCAGGGTATCTTTTGTCGATCGAGGCTGAGACCTCGGTTGACCATCAAATTCAGGATGTACCTGTAGTTAGAGAATTCGAGGAGGTGTTCCCGGAGGAAATACCTCGATTGCCTCCTCATAGGGAAATAGAATTTTCGATCGAACTTGTTCCTGGAGTTGGACCAATCTCCATTGCCCCGTATCGTATGGCGCCGCTGGAACTGCGCGAGTTGAAGAAGCAGATAGAAGAGCTTTTGGCAAAGGAATTCATCAGACCGAGTACTTCCCCATGGGGTGCTCCAGCCATCTTGATTAAGAAGAAGGATGGAAGCTTACGTCTGTGTGTAGATTACCGCCAGCTGAACAAAGTCACGGTGAAGAATAAGTATCCGCTACCGAGGATCGACGATTTGATGGACCAGCTGAGAGGAGCCAGAGTCTTTTCCAAGATAGATTTACGATCGGGATACCATCAGATCCGGGTCAAACCGGAGGATATTCCGAAAACCGCTTTTAGGACTCGTTATGGGCACTACGAATATCAGGTGATCCCATTCGGACTTACGAATGCCCCAGCGGTATTCATGGACTACATGAACCGCATCTTCCGCCCCTTTCTTGATCAGTTCGTTATTGTGTTTATCGACGATATCCTGATTTACTCAGCTAATGAAGAGCTGCATGCGGAACATCTGAGGATTGTCTTGCAAGTCTTGAAGGAGAAGCAATTGTACGCGAAATGGTCGAAGTGCGAGTTTTGGCTTAAAGAGGTCCAGTTTCTGGGCCATGTCATTTCATCAGAAGGTATCGCGGTGGACCCCAGCAAAGTTGAAGCTGTCATGAATTGGGAACGACCCAAGACGGTCACTGAAGTAAGAAGTTTCTTAGGACTGGCTGGATACTATCGAAGGTTTATCCAGAATTTCTCGCAGATTGTGCAACCTCTTACTCGTCTCACTCGGAAGGATAAGCCTTTTGAGTGGACTGAAGCCTGTGAAGAATGTTTCTTGGAGCTAAAGAGCAGATTGACGAGTGCTCCCGTACTCACGATTCCGGATCCTACTCGAAAGTTCGAAGTATACTGCGATGCGTCGCTAAAAGGACTTGGATGCGTGTTGATGCAGGATCGTATGGCGGTAGCTTACACATCTCGACAACTAAAGCCTCACGAGGAAAATTATCCTACGCACGATTTGGAGTTAGCAGCTATAGTGTTCGCACTTAAAATCTGGAGGCACCACTTGTATGGTTCGCAGTTTGACGTGTTCAGCGATCATAAGAGTTTGAAGTATTTGTTCGACCAGAAGGAGCTGAATATGCGGCAACGACGGTGGATGGAATTTCTGAAGGACTACGATTTTGAACTTAAATATCACCCAGGAAAGGCAAACGTGGTAGCTGACGCCCTGAGTAGGAAGACACTGCACACTGCAACTCTGATGATAGAAGAATTGAAGTTATTTGAGGCCTTTCGAGACTTGAACTTATCGGTAGACGAGAGAGGGAATAGCATAAGATTGGGAAATATAAAGGTGGAGAATGAACTGATCAGTAGAATTAAGGAGGCTCAGAAAGATGAAGAGTTAGTCCGTGATTTGGTTGGCAACCAAGATGTTGTAAAGGATGAGAATGATGTTTGGAGATTTCAAGGACGGTTGGTTGTGCCGAATGAAGTGTTGAAGCAAGAAGTTTTACAGGAGGCTCACAAGGGTAAGTACGCAGTTCATCCTGGATCCACGAAAATGTACCATGATTTGAAGACCTCGTTTTGGTGGCCGGGTATGAAGCGTGATATTGCGGAGTATGTATCTCGATGCTTAACTTGTCAGAAGGTGAAGTACGAACATCAGAAACCGTCGGGACTCCTTCAACCTTTGGAGATTCCCGAATGGAAGTGGGACAGTATTGCGATGGATTTTGTAGTTGGACTTCCTCGGACGCGAGAAGGATATGATTCTATCTGGGTGATTGTTGACCGTTTAACGAAGTCAGCTCATTTCTTGCGTGTTAGAACCACATATGATACTGAGAGGCTTGCCAGAATCTATCTGCAGGAGATTGTGAAGCTGCACGGAGTTCCTACGAGTATTGTCAGTGATCGTGATCCCAAGTTTACATCTAAGTTTTGGGAATCCTTTCAAAGAGCATTAGGGACCCAATTGAGGTTGAGTACTGCTTATCATCCGCAGACCGATGGACAGACGGAACGCACCATTCAAGCCTTAGAGGACATGTTGCGAGCATGCGTTTTGGAGTTAGGAGGCAGCTGGGATAATTATCTTTCTTTGATTGAGTTCGCTTACAACAATAGTTACCATTCCAGTATCCAGATGGCACCGTATGAAGCGTTGTATGGGAGAAAATGCAGATCCCCTTTATGCTGGACTGAAGTGGGTGAGCGAAGTATGTTAGGCCCTGATCTAATTCTAGAAACATCCGAACAGGTAAAGAAGATTCGAGAAAATATGCAGCGGGCTCAGGCCAGACAGAAGAGTTATTACGACAAGCGTCATAAGCCTCTATCTTTCGAAGTCGGAGATCATGTGTTCTTGAGAATCACGCCTACATCGGGACTCGGAAGGAGAATGGGAGTAAAGAAGTTAAGTCCACGGTACTTAGGACCGTATCTGATTATGGACCGAATTGGAGAGTCTGCATACCGGTTGGCTTTACCACCCAATCTGTCAGGAATTCACAATATATTTCATGTGTCATAGCTACGGAGGTATCTCTCTGATCCATCTCACGTGTTACAGCCAGAAGAAGTGGAACTAAAGGAAAATCTAACTTATCAAGTGCAACTGTTCCAAATTCTTGAAAGATCTGTCCAGCAACTCCGTTCTAAAGAGATTCCGTTGGTGAAGGTATTATGGAACAACAGATCAGCAACTGAAGCCACCTGGGAGCGCGAGGACGACATTCAGAAACGCTATCCAGAACTGTTTAGCTCTTAAGTAAGTTTATTTTGCGGACAAAATTCTTATTTGGTGGGGAGAGTGTAACATCCCGCATAATTAGTAATATACATAAGTACTATATGTTATAGATGCATGTATAGAATTCGGATTTATGGTGTAGGTTTGATGGTTTGCTAATTGTTTGATCTTTATCCTTGGATAAGACTAAGGTAATTAATTAAATTAAATCATAGGAGGATACATAAGTAGACATGTGAATTTATTATAATCATAAGAGTAATTTGATTGTGTGTGTATAAGGCTTTTGTGTTATAAGGCTTTGGAAGTGGGCTAGTGTGTGTGTGGACTTGCCACCCTTAGATTTGTCTTATTGGATCCCTCAAGTTCAGCCCAAAGTTAAACCCACACATAATTCCCTAAGCCTTGTCCAACAAGGTTGTTTGTGTACCAAGGCACCTTCTCATGGCTTGATGTAAATTCCTTCTCATTCATGCGCACAAGTAGGAGGAAAATACTTAGAAAAATCTGCCAAATTCCTTCATGTTTGACCGCCACCTCACTTGGCTTATGCACCACTTGATCTCAATTTCATTGCATGGAGGACACATGTACCATTAAGCATGATTTTAGGCTGCTTTGTTCTTCATTTTGGCGCACTTGAAGAGGCCTTGGAGCAGATTTTCTTTATGACACAAGACTGCCTAACTTGTTGACTTGGAGAACCCTCTTGCACTTCCATCATGAGACTGATTTGTGCAGATTTTTGGCAAGCTTTTTGCAGCCCATCATGAGCCAAACCTGCCTTGTTTTCACATGCATCATAAGAGGATTTTTGGCTGCATTTTCATCATTTTGTGCAGCTCCAAAATCTGAATTTGGGCTGTCACAAATCTACACTCATGATGCACCTCTTTCCCTCTCATCATTGCGCACCAAGGCTGCCTTAATGCAGATTTTTGGACTGCCACATAGTTGTTTTACTTGTTGACTTAGCAAAGCTCTTACATGTACTCATAATGCACCTCCTCCACTCCATTTTATGCGCATAACTTGGTCATTTGTGCAGAAAATTTTCTGACTTAGGACAGCCACCAAATCTGAACATATCACTCCTCACTCCTTGCATGTGAATAGAGTAAATTAGAAGCAAACCCTTGCTTGGTTCAGCCCTTGTATGCAGCCCCATCCCTTCAAGTAATCAGAATTTTGCATGATGGTTAATCATAGCAACTCCTCCTCCCTTTCCCTTTAAATTTGCGCATGAGGAAGGGACTGGCTTCATGTGCAAGTGCAGCCAACTCTCCTCCTCCTCCTCACTCTCTCTAGCCGCACCAACAAGCCTCCTTGGAGCAAGAAGACTTTGCCAAGCCAACTCCCTCCTTCCCTCACCTCAACCGTGACCATACACCAAGCTGGTGCAAGCTTTGTTCCTCAACCTTGAAGCTGTCCTAGTGTGTTCATCCTCACCTTGTTGCGCATAGAACCTCTTAGGAAGTGTGGACTTGTTGTGTAGTGAAGCTAGAAGGTGGTGTGTGATTCTTGACTTTGAAGGGTGTGCTACAAGAGGTAAGCCTTGAGCTTAGAAACACTTTCATTGTAACCATGTATGAGTGCTTAAATGTCTTTTGATTATGTGTGGTTTTGGATTCAAGTATGAGCATGATAAAAGTATAAGTATGGAGCCATTTCATGATGATTGGTATGCATAAAAATCTTATGGTTATGTTTAAGCTTATGCCACTGTTTCTTGTATGGATATGTCACTGTTTTGGAAGAGAAATGTGCCACTGTTTCGGTTTGATGTGCCACTGTTTTGAAGATGAAATGCCACTGTTTCAGTTCCTCAAAATCACCATTCAAATGCCACTGTTTCTGCACATTATATGCCATTGTTTTAGTCATCAAATGCCACTGTTTCTATGCATAAAATGCCACTGTTTTTATGCATAATATGCCACTGTTTTAGTCATCATATGCCACTGTTTTTATGCATAATATGCCACTGTTTTAGTCATCATATGCCACTGTTTTTATGCATAATATGCCACTGTTTTAGTCATCATATGCCACTATTTTTATGCATAAAATGTCACTGTTTTTATGCATAAAATGCCACTGTTTTAGCCATAATATGCCACTGTTTTGAAGTCCAAAGTGCCACTGCTTCTGTTTTAAAATGGTCACTGTTTCTGCTGTAAGGTGCTACTGTTTTTCTGCTGTAAAACGTCACTGTTTCTGTTTTAAAACGTTCACTGTTTCTGCTGTATGCTTACTATTTTCCTGCTGTAAAACGTCACTGTTTCTGCCCACTGTTTTTAAGGAAAATACCACTGTTTTCTGTTCACTGTCTTAAAAGAACAACTCACTGTTTCTGCTCACTGTTTTAAGCACAAACGTCACTGTTTTCTGCTGTAAAACACCACTGTATGCTCACTGTTTTGCTGCTGTAAACACTGCTGTATGATCACTGTTTTCCACTGTAAAACACCACTGTATGCTCACTGTTTTGCTGCTGTAAGACACTGCTGAATGCTCACTGTTTCAGCTGTAAATAGCCACTGTAAATGATTGGTTGTAATTGATTTAGGTGCGCTTAAGAAGTGAGATACTTCGCTGCTGTTTGGTAATATTTAAGGCACACAAAGGTAAGTGTCAGGCGATATTGCCTAATGTGACTATTGACTACTGGTATAAAATTGTGACATGATGCTCCATATGCCGTAAAAATATTATGTTCCATTATGATGAAAGGAAACTGCCTAAAATGTGCCGTGATGGCTATATGATTATGAGGTAAAGACATTATGTGGCAGCATAACGCATATGAAAGGTATATAAGCATGCACCTTACATCATACCGCATTTTTACGCTTTGTGTGTGAAAGCATAGCATGACATGCATATATCATGATCATATAGGCCTTGTTTTAGAATAGTTATGTACAGGAACATGTGTTTGAGCAAGCATCATATAGGCATCCCCAAGGTACCGGGGTATGGGACACTTGGCATCAGTCCGCATAGGCCCACAGATGGAATCCACATGGAGCTCAGGTGCCAAGGGTATATTTGATTCCACTGTGAAGTGCGCGCACGACGGTGCTAAAAGCGCAAAGGAAAGGCGTTATATACGCAATATATGAATATGATGAAAAGGAAAGGCGTTATATGCGCTATATATATGAATATGATGAAAAAGAAAAAGGAAAAGGAACAAGGATATGTTGAAGTGACTGTTTACGATTTGGTGCCTAGTTAATACTGTTATATTACTGGTTTTGTTGCCACACTACTGGGATTTATCTCACCCCTTCGGGGCTGCTATTTTTCCAAAATGGCATGAGGACGTAAAAGCATTTGAAGGAGTGATGTTTTGCTGTTGCTTGCTGATGCATGGATTATCACTGTTGCTGTTTGATTGATTGGATGACTGTAATGTTTAATATTTTGGTACTCTTGGATGACTGTAGACTTTATCATCTTTATTTTATCTTGAACTTTTATGAACAACGGCTATTTTGGAAAACCTTTATGAAAAGAATTTAAGTGCTGAAATTTTTACAGTGCACCTTACGGGTGGTGTTTTTATGAGCAAAACGAACTCTGATTTACTACTATTTTATATGCACGCGTAGCCCCAAACGTGCTCTTTCTAAACCTCTTGAAATATTTTTTTTATTGTCCGAACAGAAGTGATAAGAATTGTAGAAACGTGTTTCGGATTTGAAGCTAATGTGACGTAATGACTCTAATTCCGCTTAGCAAACGACTCTCTTGGGTGCACACAAGGGAGGGCGTTACATCTCAAGTTTCAAATTAAATAATATTTGATAAAGTTTTACAATTAATGAAGTTCCATACCGCTGCAACTCTAATACGATTTAGCAAACAACCCTCTTGGATGCATACAAGAGTGGGTGTTACACTAATTGGTATCAGAGCAGTTTGGTTCAGGATGTCTGTTTTTGATTGATTTGTGTGCTGCTTGCTGAATGATTGCTGTCCGGATAATTGTATGTGTTCATGCTGTTTGAGCTTAGTTGTGAACGAGTTATTGGAAGTGTGATGATACTGGCAGTACACTGTATTAAACATGACTGTGCCCATCCTCTTGCTTGGTGGTGAGCCTGATCAACTCACTATCGCGTAGTTTGTGTGTGCATAATCATGGTTATCACAGGGTACACATGTGTCTGAACACTAAGTGTGGAATAGTGAATTGTTACTTGAATTTACGGTGAATTATTAACCTTGTTCTGGTGAATTATCAGCGAAGTTTATATACTTATATTTGATGTGAATGCTTTGTGATATCTTAAGTTATGGATGATAATGACAGTTGCTACATATCTATTTTGTGATTTATGACCTTTTGTATACTGTGACTGTAGTATACAACTGGGTAGTAGAAATTGCTAATCCTTACTAAATCTGTTATATTACTTACTTGCATAGGGGTTAATCTGTTTGAGTAGCTAGGAATAGGCCACTCACCTAAGTAGATCCGGTTGATGCCTTAGAATGTAGAGTTAGGGCTAATTAACGGGTTAGGCACAGGAATCTATTGTCTTACAAATCTCTTGGTGGTAAATTAGCACGGGATATCATTAGTGAGAAAGAAGCTGTTGAACATAGTGGTGACGTGTGAAAAGAGAGAACTTGACCCCTACGCCTTTGTCCTTCGTGCGAGTGGTGCTTGTTGTCTTAGCTCTTATGCATTGACTTGTTTTGTGTGATTTTGACCACTTTTAAACTTGCATGTAAATTTATTGTCTTTGATTATAACCACAGATTTCATGTTGCGATTGTTTGAATTCATCATGCCTAGATTTATAACGTTGTGTTGGAACTGACTGCATAATTAAAGGAAGGTCATTTGAGGAAATGACCTGTATTTTTGAACTTAGGGGGCTAACGGGTAAAGTGTGATTACATAGAGCTACACCTTGTTTGATTATGTAAATGCATTATACCTTGCTAAATTTAATCTTTGAGTAAGCATCAGATGGTTCTAACGGGTTCCTACAAATGTTGTTTGACCGTGCATGAGTATGAAAAATCTGCACTAATGATATTAATGAATTTGAAAGTGAATTGAAGGAAGGTATGTTTAAATTAGAAACTCTGTACCTGGTGTATACGTTGTCCAAGATTGTTTTGCACTCTTGGTTTATGTCATAATATACATAATCAAGTGATGTTCTTTGTTCCTCAGTATACTGCACTATGTTTGAGCCTGAAAGAAAACTCCATTTTTCCGAGTTTATTATCTTGATTAGATTGCATGTGTGCTCAAACTTTTAAATCTAAAACAAATATGAACCTCTTTTACCTTCTGTCCTTATTTGTTTTTGTATATGCCATGCGAATTAATGCTAATGCGAATTTTTTTGTACCTACATGGTTTCTTGAACATTTAATATAAGAACCGAGTGCCTGATGTAAGAGTTTAATTTAGTTGGACATCCTAATTTTGTATAAATTGTTGTGTAGTTGATATACCCCTCAATTTGTAATTTAAATACGCTGCTATAGACTCTAGGATTAAAAGATTGCCAATTGTTTTGTGAACTTCATGATATACTATGGCTATGTTCTTATTGAGTAGATGTACTACTGCTTGCTTGAAGGCGATTAACCATTTGTTTAAAGAACTTGAGACTTGGTGTTTGCAGGCATGAGATCTTGTGATGTAATTTCTACTTGTTTTATTTCTTACTGCAGAATGAACTGTAACTAGGATTTTGAATGGGACTATTGTGAACTTGCTTTATGAACACTTGGTCCATTTGGTGGGATTGTGTTTGGTGTCTGTTTCAAATTGTAATATGTGTCTATGATTTGAAAGTGATAGGTATGAAAGGTAGGACAGAAGTTTTATGGTTTTAGGAGGATTCTTCTTGTGTAAAATTTAGAATGGAATGTGTTTTGTTTTTGTTGCTTAAATTCCTGAAGGCTTATAGGTATAGAATTATGTATGTGATATTATTGAGTAAAATAATCAATGTAGGAGTCTGGATATAAAGCAAGTATGTGATGTGATCGGTTAGTGAATGAGTCCGAGTCATTGACAATGATTAGGTAGGAGATAATGGCATTTCTAAATGGTAACATGTGCATTATGCAGGCGAAACATTTGTGATTAGAAATTCTAGATAATTAACCTAATGATGGTACAGGTAATAGGAGGTAATACTACTTAGTTGAACCCCTGCATTCTTAAGAATTTTGATGTAAGCTGTTAACTTGTTGATTGAATTTGTGTGAAAACCTTTAAATTTTTGATCAGTAGACTAAATAGTATAGTGTGACATGAAGGGTAAGGGATAATAAAGAGATTGTGAGAAGCCATTTGTCTATTGTATGTTTTATTTAATTTGTTAAAATTCTGAATTGGGTGACTAGAAGGTTAATCACTTAGACTTATGCTAGTAATAATTAATAAAATTGATCAAGTAAAGAAGTGTGATGCAAATGGATTGGTTTAGTGGTCTATCAATTATGCACTAAAACTGTGAGCTAGATTACCGTTTTTATATAGCTGAAATGTCTGGGTTTAGTAAGGTTTTTGTGTTCGTTTTATGTAACATCCCGCGTAAATACGAAATATAGTTATGTTGCTATGAAGATCATGGATACTGCCGTGGAATATGAGTACCTATTTTATGCATGTGAGATCCTAGTTAAGAGTATAGGAATAATTAAATTTTAATACACAGAAAGCATAACACTACAAAAATTTTTTATGAGTGATCCTACTAAGTATGCGCCTAATTGTATTACAAAAAATTAAACCCCTTTGTATGCGTGACACCTAACCCTCATGACTACCTTCATGCACGCCACTTGCCCTCACCATCTTCTTGCATGATCGCCATCTGTGCAACGTGGGGACACTTGGAAATCTTGCATTGCAAGCCGCGGCCAGGTTCTTTTAGAGTCATGGATTCCATTCAATTAGGTAGGAATATGATTACCTTGGTTCCTTTTGTGCATGTATTAAGACAAATCCTGACCATGAAATCAACAGCAAGACAGCTTTACCCCATTCCCCCATCGCATGCTTTTAGAATAAAGAGAAAAGCAATCTAAATTCCTGGTGACTTTAACCTCACCCAATCAGCCCTTGATCCTTTAGGTTTTATCATTAATAAAGTTTGTATAGTACTACACGTTAGTTAGTGGAAACACATGATAACCTTATTCCTCCATCATAGGTGCGCTTAGGATAGATAGAGGATCATGATCCTTTACCCTTTGTCTTAATGTGTCACAAGGACAAGACCCCATCCACTATTGTCTCCATCATCATGTGCGCTTGGAGTGTAGAAAAAGGGAGCAAAAAGGTCTAATTTCCAAACACTAGAAGACAATTCCAATACCAAACCACCTATACTTGTCTCCTAGTCTCCTTTGGTTCACAGGCACGCCTCTTGTGCGCATAAAGTATGACTAAGTCTTAACTTTCTTTACTTTATAAATTCTGAACTTTGTTGTTTTGTTGGTTAGCTAAGTGTCTCGTTATGCTCCAAACTTCCTACCTATGTGTCGCACACTCCTCCCCTTTTTCCTTGCATGTCCGCCACCTAATCCCCTCCCCCATTTGCATGTGCCACACTTGCATCATCTATTTCATTGCATGGAAGACACTTGTGTCCCCTCCCTTGAGCAAGCACGCCACTTGTGCGCTTGGAGCATGAAAAGAATCCTGATTTGTTTGTGTATAGTTATCAGCATTTGCATGCTTACCATGTGTCAACCTGAACCCTTCACCACACCTTGCATGCACGCCACCTATACCTTTAGAAGACCCACATGACAAAGCTCACATATCCTTATACCTCCCTCACATGCGCATAAAACATGGAGAAAGCAAGCTGCTTGCTTGCTTAAGTACCCAAATCTTTCAGCTTTTGCCGCCTATGCAGCCTTTGGGACCTAAAGGAAACCTGAATGGGTCATTTTGATTTAGCACCCATAATCCTTACATCTCCATCACTTGTACGTACATTAGTGAAAAGAGAGCTAACCATACTCATTTCCTATCTCCTTGTGCGAACAAACAAGAGAAATAAAACTGATTACTACCCTTCCATGTGAGAGACTACTCAGCCATCTAATTACTTTCCTAAACCGTAAGTCTAGAGCTTAAGCACTAAGAAGTTACACCTCATACTTTCCTTAAACCGCGAGAGTAGGAGTGAAGGAACATCAAGAAAATTTCATATTGTCATCTTATTCCTTGCTGAAACCGTGACCGTTCTTGAGGATAATAACAACTAAGTTGCAATGGCTCAATTCCCTCTTTCCTCTCCTCTCTTAGCTAGGCGTGAGCTCCATGAGCAAGGAGTCGAGTTAACTCAGCATCCTATTCTTCCTTTTTCCAGCAGTAGCGACCATCTTTACTGAGGTGAGACACTACTTCATCTCCTTGTTTTCCTTCATGAATCGGTTGATGGGGATAACCTCCATGCATGCAGCTGTGAAGTGGATTCCTTGAGAGTAAATAAACCGTCTGGCTTGTGGCTGAGTTCGTGGTCTTGGGAAGAGAAAAGAGCATGAGCCTTGACACTTACGTGGGAACTATCTTCAAGGCTTGTTTGTGAACCATAGCTTATTTGGAAAGAGGTATTTGAACCTAAAACTTAGACCTCTCACCCGTTGCTCTGTTGCATTGGAATTTTGTAGGAAACTAGCTTAAAGGATCAGTTTTGGAGTGTGGGAATGACTCTCCTTTGAGTCTTGTGAGTCTGTTTTGTGTGAAGTATCTTGACTTGCATGTGTCTAAATTAAAATGTCCAGCATGTTAATTGGTTCTTTTTAGCGCACCCTTAGGCCCAGTAGGAATGAGTGTGTCATGAAACAAATGAAGAACACCTAGCTGCTGCCTAAACCGAATCTGCCTGGGTATAAATCTTAGAATTTTCGTTGTGCATGTTGATGTAAAGTTTAGTTGTAGGCAGAAACTTTGGTTCCCTATGTTAACCTTGAAAACCGATTCTGGACCCTTTTGTGTCTCCCGCTTTAACTGAATTAAAATGAATTTGCAACATGTGAAGGGTACTCTTAGCACACCATAGTCTTAATGGGTAACATGTGTATTATATAAATTCTTAATCTGTATTTTTTAGGAACCGAACCTGTATGTGTTGGAGACTTAATATCTTATTATGATAATGTATTATTAATTTTAAATGGGAAGGCAGATTTTGATGACGCACTAGAAGCATGGTAATTTAAGTAAAACGCAGAACTTTGAGAGGCACGGAATTGGGTTTATAAATAATAGGAAAGTACGAATAAAATTCTGACTTGTACCGCATGTATTTAGGTGCACGTAACTCTTATTGATTGGCTGAACTTTGGTGCTGTTGACTATTGCATGGACCCAAGGTAAGTGTCAGGCGATATTACCTAATGTGACTATTGACTACTGGTATAAAGTTGTGACATGATGCTCCATACTCCGTAAAAGTAATATGTTCCTTATGATGAAAGAAAACTGCCAAGAATGTGCCGTGATGGCTATATGATTATGAGGTAAAGTTGTTATGTGGCAGCATAACATATATGACAAGTATATGTGCCGTGATGGCTATATGAAAAGTATATAAGCATGCACCTTACATCATACCGCATTTTTGTACGCTTTGTGTGTGAAAGCATAGCATGGCATGCATGTACCAAGATCATATAGGCCTTGCTTTTTAGAATAGTTATGTACAGGACCATGTGTTTGAGCAAGCATCATATAGGCATCCCTAAGGTACCAGGGTATGGGACACTTGGCATCAGTCCGCATAGGCCCACAGTTGGAATCCACCAAGCTCAGGTGCCATGTGTATATGATGTCCACTGTGAAGTGCGCGCACGACGGTGCTAAAAGCGCAAAGGAAAGGCGTTATATACGCAATATATATATATATATATGAAAAGGAAAAAGGAAAAGGAACAAGGATATGTTGAAGTGACTGTTTATGATTTTGTGCCTAGTTAATACTGTTATGTTATTGGTTTTGTTGCCACACTACTGGGATTATTCTCACCCCTTTGGGGCTGCTATTTTCATAAAATGGCAGGAAAAAGGAAAGCACACTTGAAGACGTGAGTATATGGATGCATGCTGTTGATTAATATTGATTGGACTTTGGCTGTTGCTGCGTGATTGCTGGATGACTGTATATTCTTGTATATTTCGAGAACTTGGATGATTGTTGAAATTATTACTTTAACTCTGTTTAGTCTTTTATGAACGGCGGCGGTTTAGAAAACGTTTTGTGAAAAGGATTTTTGAACGTTTTATTAAGTGCTGAATTTTAACAGTTTTACCGGTACTTTACGGGTCATGTTTCAAGGGGCAAACGAACTCCGATTTAATATTATTTCATATGCACGCGAAGCCCCGGGAATGTACTTTCAAACTGTGCAGGTTTCATTTTTATACGAAACCTGTACGAACTTCAGTGAGCTCCGCCTTACAGCCTGTTTCCAGAAAACAGACAGGATTCACAAGCGTTTTACGTGTCCTGTTCCGTGGGGCTATTCACCTCCGAATCGCGCATAATTTATATGTACGCGATGCCCCGGATGTCTAGTTTTACAGAAGCTTGGAATATTTTTTATCGCATCTAAATTCGATTTTATACAGATTTTATAAGACAGCAAGGTTTTCTGAAAAGCGTAGAAAATTCAGCAAAGGGTTTTATCAATGAAATTTTCTATGTTCGATAAACGACCTCATCTTTTTCAAATTATTTTTATGAGGATCAAACCTGGATTTTTTTCAAGTTTCCAATTTAAATGTTATTTGATAAAGTTTTAAATTAATTGAGTTCTTTATCGCTGCAACTCTAATACGATTTAGCAAACAACCCTCTTAAGAGTGGGTGTTAGAGTGGGTGTCGCCAGGTAGCAACGGTGCGATCAGCTGGTCAATATATCCCTAAGGCCAGCTACAAGAGTTACATTCAAAACTCAACCAACACAACAGCAAAGCTCCAGCCCGTCGTCGCCCAAAAGCAGCCCAACCAAGAACACGATTAAAGCTGACCAGTGTTTCTTGGTAGAGTTCGATGCAGGAGATGACCCCAGAGTCGAACATGCCAGGCCTACCCCCGATGGAGCCTTAGAGCACGTCATACTGGGCGATGCCGACCAAACGACAACCATTGGGGCGACAATGGACCCTGATACAAAAGGTGAGCTCATAAAACTGCTCAAGAGGAACAAAGACCTGTTCGCCTGGAAACCATCAGACATGCCAGGAATTGACCCTGAAGTCTGCTGCCACCGGTTATCCATGGACCCCAAAGCCAAACCCATCGCTCAGAAAAAGAGGAAGTTCGGCCCTGACCGACAAATGATCATTGACGAGGAAGTTAAACGGCTGCATGACACCGGTTTTATCCGAGAGATCAAGTACACCACTTTGACTACACTAACCTCAACAAAGTGTGCCCCAAAGACGCGTATCCTTTCCCAGCATCGATCAACTCATAGATAACGCGTCAGGATTCAAAATGTTGTCATTCATGGACGCTTACTCTGGGTACAATCAAATCCCTCTACTTGAAGAAGACCAAGATAAAACGGCGTTCATCACTCAGAACACCAACTACTGCTATACCATGATGCCCTTTGGCCTGAAGAATGCTGGAGCAACTTACCAGCGCATGATGAACACGGTGTTCAAAGACCTGATCGGAGAAAGCATCGAAGTGTACATTGATGACATGATCGCCAAGTCACGAGACCCAAAGCAGCACTTAAGCGACCTCCAGGGCGTGTTTGAGAGGCTGAGAAAGTACAACATGCACCTCAACCCCAGCAAGTGCGCCTTCAGAGTCCCTGCCGGAAAATTCTTAGGCTTCATGCGCACAGAAAAAGGCATTGAGGTCAATCCTGACAAGTGCAAGGCGGTCATTGACATGAGAAGCCCACAAACCATCAAGGAAGTCCAACAGCTAACCGGAAGGCTTGTGGCCCTCACCTGATTTCTAGCAAACTCGGCTCATAAGTCTCTCCCCCTCTTCGGCTTACTCAAGAAATGAGTCACCTTTCAATGGTCTGAGGAATGCGAAAAAGCGTTCCAAGAATTCAAGAAAGCCCTCTCCTGCCCGCCAGTCCTCGCCAAACCAGACAGCGGTGAGACCCTATACCTGTACTTCGCCGTCGGCATGGACAGAAATCGGTCTACTTCATCAGCAAAGTACTGCAAGGCGCTGAGCTTCGATATCAGCAAGTCGAGAAGGTCGCCTTCACGCTCATTTTTGCTGCTAGACGGTTGAGACTGTATTTTCAATGCCACCCAATCACGGTCAGAACTAACCAGCCAATCCGCCAAGTCCTACACAAGCCCGACCTCGCAGGAAGGATGATGTCATGGGCGGTAGAATTATCTGAATACCATATCACTTATGAGCCGCGTACCGCCATCAAAGCCCAAGCCCTTGCAGACTTCATCGCCGAAATGACACACTTCAGCCCACTAAGCGACCAAGCAACTGACGCCCCCAGGCCAGCCACATGGAAACTATTCGTAGATGGTTCCTCCAACGCCAAAGGCTCCGGTGCAGGCATGATAATTGAAAATCCAGACGGTGTATCCACGGAACACTCGTTAACATTCGAGTTCAATACGACCAACAATCAGGCAGAGTACGAGGCGATGATAGCTGGCCTAACTCAGGCAAAAGAGATGGGTGCCCAACATCTTAGGGTCTTTAGCGACTCCCAATTGGTAACCTTCCAGATCTCAGGGGAATACCAGACCAAAGGACCAATGATGTGAAAATACTTGAAAAAGGTCAAAGAACTACTCCAATCCTTCGAAAGCGTGGACGTGGAGCATATCAGGCGAGCAGATAACGCCAGGGCCGATATACTCGCCAAATTGGCGAGCACTAAGAGCCCAGGTAACAATCGTTCAGTAATTCAGCACAATTTTCCTAACCCATGCATAATCATGAGCATTACTGACGTCGCCGCCGAAGTCACTGAAGAAACTTGGATCACGCCCATTATCAACTACTTGTCAGCCGGAATCCTACCTCCTAACCCAAAGGAAGCTAAGAAGGTCGTTCGGAGGAGCGCCTACTTCTGCATCATTCAAGGGCGATTGTACAAAAGAGGGATTTCAATCCCACTCCTCAAATGCATTGTCCCAAACGATGTACATTATATCTTGGAAGAAATTCATGAAGGAATCAACGGCCACCACATGGGCGGCCACTCCTTAGCAAAAAAGGCTTTACGAGCAGGATTTTATTGGCCAACAAAGGAGAAAGATGCACGGGAGCACGTGAAAAGTGTGATAAATGCCAGAGGTTCGCAGACGTACACAGAGCTCCACCAGAAGATTTAACATCAATCACGTCGCCGTGGCCTTTCTACAAATGGGGGATCGACATCTTAGTACCTTTCCCCATGGCTGCAGGTAGAATCCAATGGCTCTTAGTTGCAATAGATTATTTTACTAAATGGGTGGAAGCTGAACCTTTGGCTACCATCACATCTCAAAAGGCCAGGAAGTTCTTCTGGAGGAGCATAGTTTACCGTTTCGGTATCCCCGGCGAGGTAATCACAGACAATGGCACCCAGTTCACCGACGGCAAGTTCCGTGAGTTAATGAGAAGTTTGCAAATCCGACACCACTTTGCCGCGGTGGAACACCCTCAATCCAATGGTCTAGTGGAGTCGGCCAATAAGATGCTGACCAAGGGGATAAAAAAGAAACTTGAAGCACACAAAGGGGCGTGGATTGACAATCTTGACAATGTATTATGGGGCTATCGTACGACGGCCCAATCTTCCACCCAAGAAACGCCTTTCAGACTAACTTATTGGGCAGAAGCAATGATCCATGTGGAAATCGGCGAACCCTCATGGAGGCGTGACCATGTAGCAACAGTCGCCAACGATCAAAACCTCTCCGAAGTGTTGGATCTGCTTGACGAACTCCGAGAACATGCCGCACAGAATGACAAACTCACCAAAGATAAATCAGCCACGTATTACAGCAAGAAGGTGGTTCATCGGAAGTTTGAGGTTAAAGACATAATTCTACGAAGGGCAGACGTTGGAAACAAGAACGCCCACGAAGGAAAGCTCGCCCCAAATTGGGAAGGACCATACCGAATAGCGAACGTGCTAGGAAGTGGAGCATACTCCTTAGAAACATTGGATGAAAAAGCAATCCCACGAGCATGGAACGCCGACAAACTCAGAAATTATTATAGTTGATCCATCGTGTAACATCCTTTGCACTCTTTTCCTTTCCTATGTTTTTATCCCAATGGGTTTTACTAGGAAAGGTTTTTAATGAGGTAGAACTTTCAATAAATAATCTCCAACTCATCTTACTATTGTCAATGTGACTTGATCATTATCCCAATGGGTTTTACTAGGAAAGGTTTTTAATGAGGCAGAACTTTCAATAAATAATCTCCAACTCATCTTACTATTATCAATGTGACTTGATCAAAAATGGGACGGTTCTCACCCCCGCCGCAGTTGGAATGGGATGGTACTCACCCCCAGCCAACGCCCAATAACGGGACAGTTTTCACCCCGCCGCAGTTCGACTGGGACGGTACTCACCCCCAGCCAACGCCCAATAACAGGACGGTTCTCACCCCCGCCGCCGTTGGACTGGGACGGTACTCACCCCAGCCAACGCCCAATAACGCGACGGTTCTCACCCCCGCCATAGCTGGACTGGGAAGGTACTCACCCCCAGCCAACGCCCAATCGCGGGACGGTTCTCACCCCCGCCGTAGTTGGATTGGGAAGGTACTCACCCCCAGCAAATGCCCAATCTCGGGACGGTTCTCACCCCGCCATAGTTGGACTGGGACGGTCCTCACCCCCAGTCAACGCTCAATCGCGGGACGGTTCTCAACCCCGCCATAGTTAGATGGACTTCGCCCCGCTCAACGCCCACACTAGGACAGGAGCGGTTCGAACTACCAACGACACCTAACAGAGTTAATAAACATTCATTCGAAGGTACAAGAACACAAAAGAAAGAAAAAGGAATTCATTACTAGTAAGGGAAAAGCCTGAGGCCGACATGCCAGCCACAGACAAAGAAAAAGAAAAATTTTACATTGAGGGGTTCACACACTTAACAATTTATCCAGTCGTTTCCTTCTCAACATCCGGAGCATTCACCACCTCAGTTTCACCGCTCGGCGCCTGATCAGGAACAGTCTTGCTGCGTCAGAGGCCTCACGCCCACCTTGGACTCTTTGGTCATCCTCTCTATCAGAAACGGGGAGCGCCCCACGTGCCCCTTCATCGTCGTCAGTTTCAGGCGCCTCCTCAATAACCTTCACGACGTCGCCATAATGTCGCTCAATAATTTTTCCATCCTCCAGATCATAGGTATAACACCTCGTAAATTCAAATGTGAATTTATATGATATAATGTGGGTAAAAAGGGAAGGATTAGTGAAAATCCTGAAATTGAGGTCAAAATGAGTACCGAGGGCAAAATGGTAAATTGCCAAAAACGTAAACTGAGACATGACAAATGGAGTTGGGGACTTCATATGACAAAAATAACGCCGGAAACGGACTCAGGGCGAAAAATTGAGTGAATAGGCAAATTTGTGAAAAATTGATGAATAGTGATTTTCTAGTGTAAAATACTGCGGTATGAGTGTACCGATAAGTGTGAAATTTTTATCAATATTTTTAGGAAAGAAAAATATGTCATGAACCAGAAAAATAAGTAGGTTGAGAATCTGTGATCAGAATTAGTGATCGGATTAAAGTTAAATCGCGTGTAAGACCCGCAGGACCAAAGTCCACTTATGTCCCTCACCTTTCCCACGCTCTCTCTCTTCTTCCTCTTCTTCTACCCGTGAGTTTCCCCTCCCCCATTGAACAAAAAACCCATTTCCTCCTCCTCCCACCATTTGATCAATTCTCCACCAAATCCTTTGATTTTTGTGTTGAAATTCATTGGAAAACACATTCTAAAACCATTGGTGGTACTCCTAAGCCTTGAAATCGCCTCTTTGTGGAGATATTGGCCAAAGTCAGATTCGAATTTTTGGGGAAGATTGATGTTCATGGAGTCATTTGGGCTTCCATTGCTTGGACAAGTCTTGGAGGAGTGTCAAGCCTTAATGGTGAGTATGTTTTTACATCATTTCCATGGTTTAATTGTAGATCAAAAGTTATGAACCCTAGACTTTGTTTGGTTGATTTGTGATGTTAGAGAGCTCAAATGGAAAATGTGCATTAGATGATAATATCTTAGAATGATGTGTTGGAGCTAGAAATGCTATGAAAATTTTAGGTGAAAAATGTGATTTTATAACTTAGAAAAAATTGAAGGTCATGAAATGGTGAAGTTGGATTGTGTGAGGATTCTGTGGAGAGTTGTTGCATGATGTGTTAATATGATTATATGATAAATGAAAGTGTTGAATTGAATTGAAAAGCCTTAGGACATACTTCTTGAAGAATTCGACTTATTGATGTTATGGTTGGTTTGATGATATAAAAATGGATGATAGGTTGGTATGATGTTGTGGAATTGGAAGAATGTGGATGTATTGAGTAGGTGGTAAATTGGCCTATGATGGTATGTAAAGAAAAGTAAGTGTAAATAACCCTTTGGCCTAAGTTAATGAGTTTGGGCAAGTGTATTTTGAAAGTAAATTTTTGTCTTGGAATTGATTGATGATCATGATTGTTGATCAATATAGGTTGCCTCTCTTGGACGCTATGGGAGCGGATTAAGCTTGGAGCTTACGTATGGAGCATTGGCTCGGAGTTGAGGTAACCTTTGGAACTGGGGTTTAGTCCCTTGTGTGCTCCACCACACCTAGTGGAGGGTTGTGGTTGGATTTTGTGTCATTGGACATTGTGTGATTATGTGTTTTCATGCTTTATTGCTTGTTATGTGTGAAATTGTTTGGTCACTGGCGACACCAGGATGATCCGAACGTGGGACTTCCGCTGGATAGGGCTCATGAGGAGTTCCATTTGGGTTTTGCCATGGAGTCATCTCAACCATGGGAGAGGCACCAGGAAGATCTCGGGAATTATACGATGGGGTCCTTGAACGTAATCCAGTTGTGGATGTTCTTGGATTGTGCCCAGTTGTTTGTGATATTGTATGTCATGCATTTTTACATAATGTTATTGTTGCACATTGAGTGAGCCATGGGGTGGAGAAGCCTTAGGACCCGTGGTTTACTGAGATATATTTGTATATCTCACCCCGTGTTTGGGGGCATCATTTCAGGTTAGGTTGAGCCTGGAGGAGTGGAGCATGAGGTGCATATGGAGGCACAGTATGCTAGAGGATTCGGTTGGGATACACCTTGCATATTGTTAATGTTTTGGTTTTAGATCATGAACTTGTGCATGTTGAAAATGCCATGCTTTGTATGTTCATGACTATATGTTGAGTCCTTTAAAATTGATGTATATTCATGCCTTTAATATCTATTGTTATTTTGGTGAGCATGGGACTTGTCCATGGCCACACCTAATGTATTTTGAGGCATTGAACACTTATGATGTAAAATGAGCCATATGATATGTAAATGGCAACATAATTGGTGAATAAGGTAAAATGATACATTGGTATTAGATTATGCACGATGGAAGTGCCTAGAGCCTACATTAGTATATGTGTATGTTTTATGTGGAGTATTAAGGCATTAGGAATGGATTACACCACTCATTTTGTACCTTAAAAGCTGTCATCTGTGACTTTTGCTGCATAGTAATCGATTACCATGCCCTGGTAATCGATTACCATGCAACAGGGGGCGAAAAATATGCATCTGTGGACCTGGTAATCGATTACCTAGTTCAGTAATCGATTACCAATGCTTGGTAATCGATTACCAGAGAACAGGGGACCGAAATTTAGCTACTGCCTCATTTTGGTACCTTGGGTAATCGATTACCCCCTGGTAATCGATTACCACAGTGTAAATTTTAAAAATAATGGTTTTCTAGACTCAAATAAAGGGCATAACTTGGTCTACTGAGCTCCGAATTGTGCGCGGTTTGTAACCACGCGTAGCTTATGAAGAGAGCTATAACATGGTAAGAGATGAGATTCAAAAGATAAGTTTAAATTAATTGGGTAATAAGAAAGTTAATGAATGTCAATAAGTTTATGCTTCCGCGAGTTTTGCATTTACAATTACGTAGTTGTTTTGATTAGTTACGGAAATGGTTAATTGTTTAAAATAAGGAAGTAATAAAAGGAAAAAAAATTCCATAATTTAATTAACTCAGTTTCTGTGATTGTAACTGCGCTTAATACCATATTTGTTGATAACACACCGTTCCGGTAACGGGGTGTTACATTTATGGTATCAGAGCAGTTTCTTAGGGAACTCTGATGATTGTGTGATTATGGTGAGTGCTGTATAGTTTTACGTAGACTCTTATTGAGTACTGCACATGTGATTCCTTAGTTTGGGCCTGATCAACCCATTTCTTCGTGTTATATGTGTGGTCAGTATAAGATGCCTTCGTGACAACCCTAGAGCACCAATGTCAGTCCTTAGACTGTGGAGGTGGGTGCAGTGTTGACTGCTCCATGGCCAGATATGTTAGTAAGTAAATTTGATGTAATTGAGGACTTAGTGAGAATAAATTGAGATAGGATGTTTAACCATTTTGGGTAGAATGCTACCATAGTTGAATGTGTGGTCTTATGGTTAGTAAGTATGATTTATTTGAGTTGATATTGCGATGATGATGTTGGTAAGTTCTCCTTTTATGTATGGGGAGTTAAAAAAATTGAGTATATGTGGAATTAGTGTTATAACTTTGACATGGTAGGGGATTTGGAACCCCGATGAATTTGTGAAAATTTGAATATGAGTTCTTTTATGTAAGCTTGGATACCTTAGGGTTAAAAAGAAGGTTATAAGACCCTTGATAAGGGCATACATTTGGATGAATTAAGATGTTTGGAAGTGGACATAAATTGATTTTTCAAAATTTGGATTGAGGATTGTGAGTACCTTAAAAGAACTATGGAAAGGATGTGTTGGATAATTCAATGTTAAAAATGGGACTTTAGTCCAAGATGATTTAATGTTGGCTGAATATAAGTGAGGATATCATATGTATAAAAAGTATAATATAAGAAGTTGAGGAAATTGCCATGGATGGCATTGGACGAACTTGATTGAAAGTATGAGGGTCCATAATATAATGATGGTTGGACTTGACAAATGTGAGGTGAGGAAATATAACTGAGTGTGGTGTAGTAATTATACTAATATGCTTCCATAATGTTGTGTAGCATTGAAATGTTGATGATGTGACGTAATTATATGTGGATAATGATCCTGTGATGGCTAAGTGCCAGTATATATATGTATATATATGTCTTGTGAAGGCCGGGGTGCCTATATGTATATCTGTGTGGTAACGAATTAATAAACTTCTTTGGTAAAAGAACAATGATGTAAGTGAAATCCCCTATGATGGGAAGTGTTTGAAGAGATTGTCTCTTTGGAGTGTCATTGGACGCTCAATTTGGTATGGGATTCATGATGGAGTCCCGGTGTGCAAGTTATACCATGGCACACATGTTGTTAATAATGTGACAATTAAGATTGTCCTGGGTTTCCCTTGTGGATTGAATCCTAAGAGGTGTTGCTCTTGGAAGTCCCAGGCGAGCACCGCTCGAAATTGAGATTAATCTGGTGGTCTTGATGCGCTGAATGCATGGACTAGTAAGTGAGGGCACACTTGGTGTCATGGTGAAATATTGAGAGAAAAAGTAATGTTATTTTAAGGTAGTAGATCTTCTACAGTGTTGAGCATAGTTGCTATGAGTCATGATGGACAACGGATTAGAACTGTACCGAGCATGGCACTATTAAGAATTGAAAATTATGTGCCAAAGTATGAGAAAGATGTTGGAATCATGTAGTGATGATTATGTTACGGACTAAGACTAATGACTAGTCAAGTTAAATAAGTAGACTGTTGAGAAAAGAACCATATCTGAAAAGTCATAGTGGATGGTGCAAAAATAAGATATAACTAGTATACCATTATGTATCTATATAAAACTCTATTGCCGTTATATACGGGTGTGATGTGAATGTGTTTATCTCTGTGTGGCTTATATGCCCGGAGTGTGTTGCTATCTCCGTATGGTTTATGTTCCCGGAGGTTATTATTATTTAGTATAAGTAATGTGGTGTGAGGTAGTACCTCGTGTTAGTGGGACTGTTAGTACAGCCGATGGCATGTTACCTCTTCTTGCGTGAATTATAAGGACAGATTCTCTGATGGGTGGGGCATTGCACCTGGGGCCCTTAGGACAACAAGAGCTCGAGGGGTTAAACCTAAGGATGTTTTTACCCATTGCGTTAGAGGAATGTATCTTGTGAGGAACGCAAGAGGTGAATTTGGATAACTGTAAGTGAACAGTAATATGTCTAATAAGATGAAAAATGTGAGGTGACATGAGATGGTAGTCTGAATTATGAATGTGAGCACTCAGAGATGTGCATGAGTGTATACCAAGTGTGGTAGTATGGAATTGTGGTTTTACGGAAATTGTGAAATGAATCGTTGGATTATCACCCTGTGTGAAAGGAATGGAAAATTAATTAGTACTGATGGATTGAGTCAAAGTCTTCTGGGAAGGCTTGTGATGGCGATATGTTAAGCTAAGTTGGTGGCCAATGATTTTTAATAAGTGATTAATTGTGATGTAGTCAAGGAAGAAAATGTGGTACTAACTGTTAAATAGAATGGTATTTGGTGAAATAAAAGGTTGATGTCTCTGCCCTGGTGGTAGAGTTACTGATGGAGTTGTATAGATGCAGATTGTAGTGAGAGATGTGTTGAAAATACACAATGTGGATGTTGTTCTTGGCTAGGTACCAAGATATATGATTGAGTGTGCTAGTAGTACTTTGAATAGTCCGAGAGACTGGTATACTAGCCGATATGAAATTATGAACGTAATGACAGTGATGGATTTAGTTCCCTGTGGCATGATAAATAGGCTTTGAAAATCCCTATATGATGGGACAGGTATGAGAGAGAGATGATATGTGACCTTGGAATGATACATACTGGTTGAATGAAATAATGATGAAGGTGATATGTATAGAATGAAACACATGTGGAATTGATAACATGAGTAGGGAACGGTAATTAAAGAAAATTGTTAGTGGAAATCTTAGGCATGTTGCCTTTAATGTGAGAAATCAATGATGAACTATGTGTCAAGTTTTGAGATGATTAGTTGAAATTGTAAGTATGATCTAGTATATGGAAATTCATGAGTGGATTCGTGGTTGAAGGCTTTGAAACGACAGAAGTAATGTATAAATTGTAATGTGTGGTCCATTGGGTACCAGTTAAATATCTTGAGGAAGTGATACGCCATTGTGTTTTGGCGAAAGTTGGTAAACCTGTAAGGTTAGATTCGAAAGTTGAGTACAGAGATGGTGCTTGTTAAATATAAAGTGCAGGAGTGGAATTGAACGTTGTAGGTCAAGAACATGAGAAGAAGTATGTGTATATATGAGTTATGGCTAAATGCCAAAAATGGGGATTATTCCCTCAGAAAATAAAAGTATAGTGAGCGTGAACTAGAGGATTACTCGGTGAATTGCACCGAGGGGCTATGAGATTCCATAACAGTGTTTAATGTGGAATCAAAAATGTGGAAAAATTGATGACGAGAGTACATACTCCGTAGAAATAAAAATCAGATAAGGATAATTGTGGCTGTAATGTGTCAGAAAGTAATAGTTGCCTGTGTGGCACAGATTGAACAAAGCGTGATATGACCCTTTGGGTATAGTTATTGATGCATTAATTAGGTAGGAAAACCTGCCAAGAGAAATTATGGGCTATATGTGCTAGGTAGTCTGACTTGTGATAAGCAATTGGCTTGGTAAAGTAGAGAAAGTGCGCAACTGCGATGTGCGCTCCGGTTGTTCACATGTGGTGACACCGGATGATATTGAAATTGGGGAGGACTTGATGTCTCCCATTGGGCCTTTGAAATGCTGGGCCATTGTGAAATGTGGCTGAAAAGCCAAAGAATTGTAATGTAAGTATTTAGTTTGAAGCCCGCACACTTGATGAAGCTACTTGGGGACGGGAGACTGAGATTCTCCAGCTGTATCCTGAGTTAGCATATGTGTATATTGGATTTTGTGGACAAAATTCCAAAAAGGTGGGGTGAATATAACACCTTGTAAATTCAAATGTGAATTTATATAATATAATGTGGGTAAAAAGGGAAGGATTAGTGAAAGTCCTGAAATTGGGGTCAAAACGAGTATCGAGGGCAAAATGGTAAATTGCCAAAAACGTAAACCGAGACATGAAAAATGGAGTTGGGGACTTCATATGACAAAAACAACGCCGGAAACGGACTCAGGGCGAAAAATTGAGTGAATAGGAAAATTTGTGAAAAATTGATGAATAGTGATTTTCTAGTGTAAAATACTGCGGTATGAGTGTACTGATAAGTGTGAAATTTTTATCAATATTTTTAGGAAAGAAAAATATGTCATGAACCAGAAAAATAAGTAGGTTGAGAATCTGTGATCAGAATTAGTGATTGGATTAAAGTTAAATCGCGTGTGGGACCCGCGGGACCAAAGTCCACTTATGTCCCTCACCTTTCCCACGCTCTCTCTCTTCTTCCTCCTCTTCTTCTGCCCGTGAGTTTCCCCTCCCCCATTGAACAAAAAACCCATTTCCTCTTCCTTCCACCATGTGATCAATTCTCCACCAAATCCTTTGATTTTTGTGTTGAAATTCATTGGAAAACACATTCTAAAACCATTGGTGGTAATCCTAAGCCTTGAAATCACCTCTTTGTGGAGATATTGGCCAAAGTCAGATTCGAATTTTTGGGGAAGATTGATGTTCATGGAGTCATTTGGGCTTCCATTGCTTGGACAAGTCTTGGAGCAGTGTCAAGCCTTAATGGTGAGTATGTTTTTACATCATTTCAATGGTTTAATTGTAGATCAAAAGTTATGAACCCTAGACTTTGTTTGGTTGATTTGTGATGTTAGAGAGCTCAAATGGAAAATGTGCATTAGATGATAATATCTTAGAATGATGTGTTGGAGCTAGAAATGCTATGAAAATTTTAGGTGAAAAATGTGATTTTATAACAGAAAAAATTGAAGGTCATGAAATGGTGTTGTTGGATTATGTGAGGATTGTGTGGAGAGTTGTTGCATGATGTGTTAATATGATTATATGATGAATGAAAGTGTTGAATTGAATTGAAAAGCCTTAGGACATACTTATTGAAGAATTCAACTTATTGATGTTATGGTTGGTTTGATGATATAAAAATGGATGATAGGTTGGTATGATATTGTGGAATTGGAAGAATGTGGATGTATTGAGTAGGTGGTAAATTGGCCTATGATGGTATGTAAAGAAAAATAAGTGTAAATAACCCTTTGGCCTAAGTTAATGAGTTTGGGCAAGTGTATTTTGAAAGTAAATTGTTGTCTTGGAATTGATTGATGATCATGATTGTTGATCAATATAGGTTGCCTCTCTTGGACGCTATGGGAGCGGATTAAGCTTGGAGCTTACGTATGCAGCATTGGCTCGG
This sequence comes from Gastrolobium villosum, assembly GCA_032173675.1. Taxonomy (NCBI): domain Eukaryota; kingdom Viridiplantae; phylum Streptophyta; class Magnoliopsida; order Fabales; family Fabaceae; genus Gastrolobium; species Gastrolobium villosum. The sequence goes on along the minus strand of JAVKPL010013465.1, from coordinate 22,316 downwards.
AGTTGAGGTAACCTTTGGAACTGGGGTTTAGTCCCTTGTGTGCTCCACCACACCTAGTGGAGGGTTGTGGTTGGATTTTGTGTCATTGGACATTGTGTGATTATGTGTTTTCATGCTTTATTGCTTGTTATGTGAGAAATTGTTTGGTCACTGGCCAGTCGACGTGTGTTGGTTTGGACATCCGCTGGATAATTCCGCTGGGGATTCCAGTCGGGTTTTGCCGTGGGGCCGGCTCTGGGAGCGGCACCAGGATGATCCGAAGTGCCTAGAGCCTACATTAGTGTATGTGTATGTTTTATGTGGAGTATTAAGGTGTTAGGAATGGATTACGCCACTCATTTTGTACCTTAAAAGCTGTCATCTGTGACTTTTGCTGCATAGTAATCGATTACCATGCAACAGGGGGCGAAAAATATGCATCTGTGGACCTGGTAATCGATTACCTAGTTCAGTAATCGATTACCAATGCTTGGTAATCGATTACTAGAGAACAGGGGACCGAAATTTAGCTACTGCCTCATTTTGGTACCTTGGGTAATCGATTACCCCCCGGTAATCGATTACCACAGTGTAAATTTTAAAAATAATGGATTTCTAGACTCAAATAAAGGGCATAACTTGGTCTACAGAGCTCCGAATTGTGCGCGGTTTGTAACCACGCGTAGCTTATGAAGAGAGCTATAACATGGTAAGAGATGAGATTCAAAAGATAAGTTTAAATTAATTGGGTAATAAGAAAGTTAGTGAATGTCAATAAGTTTATGCTTCCGCGAGTTTTGCATTTACAATTACGGAGTTGTTTTGATTAGTTACAGAAATGGTTAATTGTTTAAAATAAGGAAGTAATAAAAGGTAAAAAATTTGTCGTAATTTAATTAACTCAATTTCTGTGATTGTAATTGCGCTTAATACCATATTTGTTGATAACACACTGGTCCGATAACAGGGTGTTACAATAGGCGGGGTCAAAACCCATCAAATCAGCACCAGGATATTTGATAGCAACTTGCTGAAGAGCGCTATTGAAAGCTTGAGTCATCAGGTTGGCGAGAGCCTCCTCCAACTTCTCAACTTGACCTAGGGCCTTGTTAAGATCTTCATCTTTAGCATGGAGAAGCCCCTCAGTCATGAACAGTTTGGCAGCAAGTTCATCCTTCTTAGTCAGGAGGACGTCCTTTCCTTTTTTGACGTCCTCCAACGCCTTGTCTAAAGCGCCTTTCTCATCCTTCAGATGCTTCACATCTTCATCAACACTAGCCAGCCGCGCCGTCAATGATTTGATGGAAATATCCCTGTCAGAAAGGTCTTTGCCCAGACGCCCCACATCAGCAGTAAGGCCATCCCCTTGTCGCCCTAGATCGTCAAGGCGATCTGCCTGCACGGAGCACCGCTCATCCACCGCCAAGGCAATCTCCTGCATCGCAAAGATGCGACCAACAACCACCTGAGTACAATCCAGTAATTGTTGTCGATCAAGGCGCGATTGGGCCACCAACTTGGGACGTCCAATGTTACGATATCCTCTTGCAAGATCCCTTTCTGACAGGGTAAGGGCGCTTATAATAGGAACTGCAGCAGCGGCGATTGGAGAACCCTGAGCCACCGAAGCAATCGGAACCTGATCGCCCTCAGTCGAAGGGGGATCGACTACCCGATCACTACCGAAAGAGTTACCGTCACCTTCAAAATGACCATGGCGTGAGGATTTGGACGGCCGAGTCAGCGATAAGCTCGTGGACGCGCCACGCTTCAAATCGGTTCCTCCCAGGGCAGGCGACCCGCCACCCAACGTGGACTCACTGGTAGAAGAGTTGCCAACAACTCCAGTCGCCTCCCTAATTATCGGCTGGCTAGCCCTTCTCCTCAACTCCTCCGCAGGAATATCGGCGGCAGAGCGAACCTTCCCCTTTTTTCTGGGAGCCACCGCCTTACCCTTGCCTGTATCCTTCAGCCGCCATGCTCCCAACTGCAAGTCAAAGAAAGTGATTAAATACTGATTATATAAAGAAGGCGTTAGAAGCTACAAAGGAAAATGAAGATAAAGTAAACACTCAGAACGCCATCACACCTCCATGGCACAACACTTGCTTCGTCTGCCATACAGGCAAAAAACCCTTAACCTCCACAAACCAATCAACTACCGCGCGCTCTCCAAGCGTCAAGCTCCCAAAGGAACAAGAATAGCGGCCGGCGGGCATCCCATAGTGGCCTTAGTCCAATACAAAGGAAATCGACACTGTCTAGTCGCCGGATCAACAAAAAATGGAAGCTCCCCATCGCCCAACGTTGGCTCAATCCAGAAGAAAGTGTGTTTCCAATTCTTATATGAATTGGAATATTGAGCAAATATCGCTCCCAATGAGGTCCCCTCCTTCAGAGAGACCCACCCAAGTTTTTTCTTCGACAATACTTGGAACAGATAAAAGAATAACCGCACAGAAAACTCCCATTCAAAGTACCGGTATATACTCTCAAATACCCTAACAAACGCCCAAGCATTTGAGTGCAACTGTGAAGGTGCGACTTGTAAATGGGATAACACTCCCATCTCAAATTCAGTGAGAGGAAACCTCACTTTTTGATCTGTAAAATGGGTTTTGTAAACCATGAAACGCCATAGAGATTTCTTGGCGTCACTTGGCGCGTCACAAGCTCGTCGATCACTTGTCACCGCAATCGGCCGCCACTTGGCTTCATTCGCACCATCTTCAGTAATCATAAACATGGGCTTAGTTTGGTAATGGCGACGCAGAACGTCCTTGTCAGCATAACTCGAGGATGACGCAACGATTTCCGGGTCTACCCAATCCCGCGCCTCAAGGCGAGTATCCGACTGAACAATCTCCATCAGTCAGGAAAGATTTCTACCTGGAGTAATAAACGGGTTGTCAATCCTCAACTCGACCTCCAAATCAAGACGACGGCTAAAAAGAGAAGAGAAAATCCACCTCGCCATGTACCTCACCTCTACAACCACCAACACCCACACCAATTACTACAAGAAAAAATGACTGGCAATCAAACTACTTACCAACAGAATCAGAAGTTTCTGAAGAGCTCGAAGCATAAAAATCTGAGTAGCTTAATGAAGAAGGCCACCAAGCAGGTGGTATCTTATAAAGTCCCAAGTCTTCATATATGGCGTCCCACACACCAAACCTAACAATACGTCCGTCTTCTGGATGTAATCTACCCAGTCGGTTATCCGTGGACTCGTCATATTTACGGCGATGGAAAGACACAGGAATTGGGGATATATACCCTCTTGAAGTACTTAGAGCAAGCGAAGAATTGACAGGCGGGTTTGAAGGTTTGTAATAATATTCTATTGGGCGATGTTGGGGAAGCTGATTAACGGAAGACAAAGGGCGAATAAGTCGCCCTACGCCAAAGGCAGAACGTCGAGAAGCACGACGGCGTAAACCACCACCTCGCCCAACTGAATGAGCGGAAGGGCCCGAACCACGGCGATGAGAAGGCCGAGCCCTAACCCTCTCATTGGAACTCCTTGACCGTCGCCCCCTAGATCTAATGGGACGACGTCTACCAGAACCAGACGCCTCACCCAGATAAGGAACTACAGGCCCTAAAGCTCGTTCTGGTAAGAGATTCTGAATCTCTTCTTCGGAAAACCTCAGCAATTCCGGGATTTTACCGTGAGGCAGTGACTCCACCCCCGGAACCAGAGAACGCGAAGATGGAAAAGACCCGCTGACCCCCACCGTACAGCCTTCGACTGAGTCAAAGGCTTCGTCAAACTCTTCCTCTTTGATTTCAAACTCCGGTAAAACTAACCCAGGGATACCCATAACCTTACAGTACCCAGAATAAAAACAAAGAAGTAGAAGAAAAGATATACAAAGAAAATCAAAAGGAAAGGTAAGACACTATACCTGAAGATTATGCACAGTCGTAGAGGAAGAAAGGTCGATTGGAAGGACACGATGAAGAAAAGTTCAAAGTGATTTCAAGGCAGGAAATGTCCGCCAAAAACCGATTCCCCCCCTTTTTAAAGAAAAAATGGAACGCAACGTGTCATTGTATGACACTACACTGCCGCTTGATCTCCGACCGTCGGATGTTGCAGCCAGGATTGATGGGCGGTCATTATGAGCTGCTTTATCTCAGACCGTTAGATGTGGTAACGTGGTTCGACGAACGGATATGATAAAGGGCCAGATGGTAATTTCAAGACAAATGTCAATCATGTCACTTCAATGCGTCATATCTCGAAACAACGCAATGGCCTGTAATGATTAAGAAGGCGTCATAATTACTTGCACAAGAATCGAAGAGGCACGACAGAAGGGTAAAAGACCTAAAACACCCTTGGAAGAGCGGAAGAAAAATTGTTGCTATCCCAGGCCTAGAAGGTAAAACGCCCAAATTCTAAATCGGCAATTTTCGACCGTAGAACGCCCTTGCACTACACGGGACACGCCCCCAATGCAACATTGGCGGTGGCTGACCAGCGAACGCCCTTGCACAGACCACCAGACACCTCAAACTCTCCCATTCGCAATGTCGCTAGATAAGAAATCAAGACGATCGCCCTAAAGGTAACGCCCAAAGACTCTAACTTGGCACCATCCTACGCATGCTACCAAGCTGGGGGGCTCCTGTTCTGGATAGCCCAATCGCCCCAGTGGCCCAACTGCCTTAACAGGCCAACCGCCCCAGCGGCCCAACTTCTCTGACCCAAACCCCGTTCCAATTCCACGTTAGCCCTAAGGGCTGACGTGGACCTTCGCATCCACCGAGGGTGCAGCACACCCGAGAGATACACCAAAACGTCTTACCTTGGGACATTAAGCACCAAAGGCAGTCGCCACAGGTATCACAAAGGGAAACTCTCCCTTTGCCCAACACTGGCATCGCCAGTAGCAGGGGGTACAGTGCTGCCACAACGTCAGCGCCTAAACCGCCCAACACTGCTATCATAGGAGTGTATCCCAAGGAGAGTTGACCTCCCTCCCTTATTAATCCACACCATGATCCCTATAAATAGCCCCCATGGGGCACAACTGAAAGCATGTTATGTATCGTTATTTAGCCTATTACTTGAATTCTCTTACAGCTTTATACTTGTATTGATTATCTGCATATACTTGGGATAATATCTCTTGGCTTGGTCTTTACCAAAGCCATAGGTATCGCCCATACAGTGATCATACACCCTTTAAGGGAACATAGTGGGCTTATAGATTCCAACGGTACAGTATCATACCAAATTAATACCAAAATCATCAATTGCAAACGCTAATTTAAAGTTGCCAACAATTTTATCTGGCAGCAATATAAAATAAAACCTATTCCGAGTTGAGTGAATCATATAATTATTTCCAGCTTTGTCTTTCTTAAGGTTGAAAAATCATAAAGAGGAAAAGAAAGGGAAAAGCAAGCCCATAGCAACTAAAACTTAACTTCTTTAACCTTAAATTAGCATTAATAAAGTAACCAGATCTTCGAGAAAGCCAACACTAACTGCTACTTGTCCAATGGTACAGCAACTTCCTTCCCAACTTTTACTTTCCTGCCATGGAATCCATCTTCAAATGCTTGTGAGAAGAACAAAAAGCTCTAACCATAGAAATCAAAACTTTGTACACCCTTGTGCACCTCGAGTACATTAAGACAAAGCATCTTCATGAATTACACATTCTTCTTTCTTCTCAGTACATATAGAATAACAAATAATGTCTCGTCTCCTTATGCCTTTTCTGAGTTTCTAAAATAAAGCTTAGAAACACCAAGACCAAGAGTTGTGAAAAAGTAGTAAAGGTGCCTATTTTCTCACTCAAGGCTTGGGTTCAAGCTGTTTCCAAAGCATCTGCTAGGGATACAGCTAGGTACCACAGACTAAGACTATAATTTAACTTAATCTGAGCTAATAAGTCAGACAATCCTCAAAATACTTTGCACAGGTCCAGTCTATTTACACCAAAGCCGAGTCTCACACACCCATTTACACCCCTACTCATAAGCACAAGCGGGCGGTTCACCTCTACTATAAATACCTCTCCAAACTTTCAGGTATGCATCTTACTATTCACATTCTCCACCTCAGTCATTCATTTACTAACTTGAGCGTGTGAGTCCCAAGATCTACCATAACCAGTCCAGGTAATTCAGACTGAACAAATAATAATAACAAAAAGGAAAAAAAAAAAAAAAAAAACTCCTTGCAAACACAAGACATATAAATTGAGTCTAATTTTGGTATTTGAGAACATAAAGTAGGTATTTAAGTTTTTCAAAAACAAATAGCACAGTTACTAATATTCAAAATCTAGCATAATGTAGGACAATCACCGTAGAAGAAAAAATGGAATAAGCAAAAGTAACGTAACGTGACCTCGGGTGAGACGATCAATGGCGGAAGAGAGGTGGTCCTGGCTCCTGAGAGTTTCTTGAGCTCTGCAATCGAAATCCCTAATCACAGTTGAAAGAATCGATGACAAGCCTTTGGCCAAAACTTCGGAGCTCTTCAAGAGGGGATCATCAGCGTTCTCGTCGGCGTGGGAATTCGAAGGTTCCGTTCGATCAACGACGCTGTCGTTTTCCGAGGCTTCCATTGTTGGGAGGGGGGGGGGGGGGAATCTGAAACTTTCTTCCACACGCGTTCACGGCAGAGGTTTCATCGCGGCGGAGAAGGTAGTGGTGAGAGTGATTTTGCGGCCGAAGTTATGGTGGTAAAATTATGCTGCGACTGTGAGGACAGCGGTAGCTCATTACGGGGCGTTTGGTACGGGAGAAATTTTTTTTATCTGGAAAATAATTATTACTGGAATATATTGGAAAATATATTTTACTGGAATATTACTAAAAAACTGTTTGGTAAACCCATATTTTCCCAGAAAAATCAAATTAATTTTATTGAGTTTGTGTTTGGTTGGTTATGAAATATTAGTGGAAATGTGAGGTTATTTTACCAAAATAACCCCACCTCTACCTTTTGATTCAAAAACTACAATGAACCTTATTCACCAGATAGAAAAAACAGATCTGGATATCGCTGGTATCTTCACCACAGGTTTATCGGTTTATCTCCTGTGCCCAGGGGGCTATGGACGCCTTCACGAGGAACTAAGCTTTTTAAGTTGAAGTATGGTTCAAATGTGCAAATTGTTTTCCAGGATACCAACATAGTAACAACGGAGGACCACGCTATGCATATTCATGGGTTCCACTTCTTTGTAGTTGGTGCAGGTTTTGGCAACTTCAACACAGTAACAGATCCTGCAAGGTTTAGCCTTGTAGACCCACCAGTGAAGAACACCATAGATCTTCTTCCCCAGATTCACGAAGATCCTAAAAAAAAAGCAAGGTTAATTTGGTCCAGATAATTTTTGTTTCTTTTTACTTTCCAGAGCAAAAATTAATTCCATCTAATCCATGGACTTTTTGGGATGAATGTTGTGCAGAACTTTACACACAAGTGCAAAAATCGGGAAAAAAACTTATTCAGGAAACTTGTCCCTTTTTTGCTACCAAACATGATATTATAATTTTCCATAGCATGCTCTCCCGGGAATTGAAATAAAATCTTGGTACCAAACGCCCCCTAACCAGCTGTGCACATTACTTTTCTTTTTATATTATTTTACATTAATTAACGATGTGTGTTATTCTACTTGTGAAATATGATGCACCGACACACTGACATGTTGATACGTTAATATTAAAAAATGTTATATTTTAACATGTTGGAACACAATTTAATATTAAATAAAATTTTAATATAATATAATCTATATTTAATACATATAAGAGTTCATAATAAGTCATATAACCAATCAAATATTTAAATTTTATAACATAAATATAAATAAATAATTTTTTCGTATTTATTGATTTTTCATGTCAAATTTCATAATAAAAAATTAATTTTTAAATTAATTTTTTATATTTAGTTAATAAAATAAAATTAAGATTAAAAATAAAATGTGTCCGAGCGTTGACCGCGTGTCCGAAAAAGTTAACCGCATGTCGAAAAGAAGAGTTGACCGCGTGTCTCCAAATGTTGACCGCGTGTCGTGTCGGAGCGTGTCCGTATTCGACACGCAAATTTTGAAACTTATAGCATGTCCGTGCTTGCTTGATTGTGAACTTATATTAATTGGCTAATAATTTTTTTTTTATATCAACACTAATTAATAAGTTGGTTTGAAATTTTCAACGTTTCAAATCTTTAAGGCTAAAATATAAGTTACCCTCTTAATCAACCACTGTACTTTATAATTGTTTCTTAAAAATTTTACAAACTATGTTAAACCTGCTTACATGCACTAAGCCCCATATCTCAAAAATTTCTTCTCTTTTTTTTTTTTCTACACTCTCCCATCTCTTATTACAATTTTCTTTGGATCTTTTCTCAATAGTTTGGGATGATTTTGATTTGGATTAGAGAAGATTAATGTGTCTCTTTTCTTCGATGTTCTCCCGTGGTTTCTCTTAATACATATTAACATCTTCTGCGAAGGGGAAACAATCATCGCTGGAAACTTTGTAACTGTTGTGGAGGTAAATTTGATTACTTATGGCTTCCTACAATATGAGTGTTTAGCTCTTGATTATTTATTTACACAAATTTAAGAGAAATACATCAAATAAGTGTTCAGCTCTTATTACTCATGACTTCCTAAAATACGAGTGTTTAGCTTCCGATTGAGGGCTTAGTGCATGTGAGGAAGTTTAACAGAGTTTGTAAAATTTTAAACAGAATTGTTGTTTTGAAACAATTATAAATTACACGGGATTAATTGAAACAATTAAAAGTACAAGAAGTAATTTGAAACATGGTCAAAGTTCAAGGGGGTAACTTATATTTTAGCGACTCTTTAATAAGTGTGTTATGATATTAATCTCAAAGTTGGGCTAAGTTAGAGTTAAATCTAACTTCGTAAATAGTAATAGTAACATTTTTTTGTAATTGTGAATTTATGATATTATCAATAACTTGAATTTGGCCTATAGAATTTTCACACCTTTTTTTTATTTTAATTTCCTTAATGATTTGTTGGACATCCAACTAATACAATTTTAGCCGGGTCGTTTTGATGGCAAAAATAATTAATTTATTGTAACTTAAATAAAAAATATAAATTTATTATTATTTTCAAAATATTTACGCGTGTATTGCAGTGTGTTACGCCCTCATTGAGCGTCACAGGCCAGGTCCCATGGAGGCGTCACTTCCACATGGGTCACATCCCATTTAGGCGTGACTTGTGAAGCCCAATTTGGACGTGATACATGCAATATTGAAGTCCACCTCGGGCGTGAATGGTGCAAATATGTCTATTTAAACCCTTATCCTCTACAAACTCTTCACAACTAGGGGTGTTAACGTGCTAGGCCGAGCTGAGCTTTAGTCTTAAAAGGCTAAGCGTCTATTTAAATATGTCAGCCTGACCAAGCCTGATACCTGTTATGAATATAATTATCGGCCTATGGCCTAACTTATTTACAAAAAATAAAAGTCTGGTTTTGCCTGTTAGCCTGATTAAAAAAAATAAGACAATAAAAATTTATCCAAACAGAATATACAATCAACAACACTAGTAATTCCATAAATATTCATAAATTCAATATATATCCAGGCAACATAATATAGAATAAAATCATTCAAAAAGTCTATTGAAACAGTAAAATTGGGTGAAATAAATTGATGAGAGAGGGCTATTACAAATAATATAAAAAATATAAAATAAATATTTATATACTAGGCCAGCCTGGGAGGCTCTAAGGTCGAGCTTTTGAATTAGAGCGTGTGACCTTTTTATTAAACGAGCTTTTAAACAAGTCCAAGCCTAGTTCAACAACCAATTTTAGACATGTAAGCTTAGAGGCCTTCACGAGCCGAGCCAAATGCCCTTAAAAGGCCCTTGGTTCGTTTAGCAACCCTATTCACAACTCTTCTCCACCATCAATCCTTTCTTTTACATACAAAATTATTAGTTTATTCATAGTTTCTTATTTTATTTGTTATTCCATTTAAAAATGAGTTCACGTTCTGATTCTGTTCGTGTTGTGTTATATTACAATGATAGGAAGGTGGAAGAACGACGTGGTGTATTTTTTGAAGGTGAAAAAGGCCAACACATATCAAGCGCAACTCAACAATTGATGAATTGCATCAGAGAATTCGTCAAAAGTTAGCTCTTCAAGGTAACCAATCTATCACTCAGGTCACCACAAGGTTATGACAATCTGAACAATACATTAGTTTGCAAATTATGGATGATGAAGATAGAGATATGATAATGGAAGAATTTCCCTACCAGTCAAGGAAAGATTTTGTGTAGTTGTATGTGGACATTGTTGGAGCAGAGGAGGTTGTTTTACCTTTGAGTCAGTTGCATTAAATTATCCACGTAATGCATCAACATCTGCTGCTTTAGTTGTTAACATTTATAAGGAAGTTGAAAATGACCATACTTGGGTTATACATGACGAGTCAATGACAATGACGAGAAAATATCGCAATGGAAGAACGTCTTCTGGCCAAGGATGCTAATGCTTCAGAAGGAGATGACGATGGTGATAGGCTTGCATCTCAATTACCAGTATATCATGATCCATTGGAGTCTCAAATCCCGCAACTTAATGACATGGGCTCCGCACAATTAGCACAACATCATGAAGGTATTTTAGTAAATAACTTTTATGTGATTTGGTTAGTGTAAATATTATATTTACAATTATTAATTCGTAGACGCAGGTGATGATGCTGTTATTCCATTTTGGGATACAATTCCACATTACACATATATTGATCGGAGTTATCGGAGCGAACAAAAATCATGTACTGATGGTTCGGTTTCAGGATCGGGATCAATACAGGGTCTGTTGCAATTGGGTGACAAGTTATTTGTGAACAAGGAATTTGCAACCAAAGAGGAGGTTCAAATGGCACTAAAGACAAACCTCATAATGGAACATTAAGATGCAATTGTAACTGAGAGCACGTCTACAAAGTTAAGTATGAAATGTTGCGCGCATGATAAGGGTTGCCCGTGAAGGGTTAGGGCAATAAAACCAGTGTTTGGTGAAAATTGGAAGGTTAACAGATGGGGTGGAGATCACAATTGTTTGAATGACCACCTTTCTCAGGGTCACAAATAGTTTGATGCTGATGTCATTGCTTCACTCGTCCTAGGTAAGTTTTTATATTACCATGCGATGATACAAGTTAATGTTATGTATGTTAGTTTTAATGTCTACGTCACAATTTCATTGCTAAGGATGATAAAAGAAGAACCATCAGTCTCAATTGCACTAATTCAGGAAAGGATCACCTCTAACTATGAATTCAATGTTTCATATAGAAAGGCATGATATGCGAAGCAGAAAGCAAATGCAATTATGCATAGTGATTTGGAGGAATCGTACGGATTTTTGCCCATATGGTGTGAATATATTCTTCACTTTTTACTAGTTCTTTTTATCATATTCAAACAAATGATTATTATTTAGAGCAAGGAATAGTTCTTGAAAAATGCGTATTTTATCATATCTTCTGGACTTTTAGATAGTGTTGCGAGGCTTTCAATTTTTCCAAACCAATGTTGATGACACTCATTTATATGACAAGTACAAAGGAAAATTGTTGGTTTCCACGACTCAAGATGGAAATGATGAATGTTTACCACTAGCATTTTCCATTGTTGAAGGTGAGACCTTGGAAGCCTGAAACTATTTTTTTGTGAATATTCAAGCTCATGTTACGCAAATGTCAAATATATGCCTCATTTCGGATCGACATCGTAGCATAATAATCTCTGCTGTGGAGAATAACCGTAATTGGCAGCCACCGAATGCATATCACGTGTTTTGCCTTCATCATACTGCTAGCAATTTTAATCAAAAGTTCAGGAATGAGAGGTTGAAGAGGATGTGGAACCAATGTACTCTACGTAAAAAATATAAAGGTTCAATGATTTTGATGATAACAAACAAGCATAGAAAGAAAACTACAAAGTGCAACCACAAAGAAGAAGTCTAAACAAGATCAAGACTCAAGCTCCAAGAGAAGTCTCTAACTCCAAGTAATCTCCAAGTAATATACTATAGAACTTAGGACCGTTCGAAAAAGGTAATTGATTCCTTACGTGAACGAAGCTCAAAGTATTTTTTGAAATACATGCATTAAATCATCGTTTGATATTCAAATACATTCCTAGCATGAAAATATAGTTTTCAATGTTTATAAAATGTTTAAACAATACTTGAAACTGATTGGAATCAAGAAGAAACCATTTTAGGGTGAAATCCAACTTTTCAACAGGTTGGTAATCGATTACCCAACAATGGTAATCGATTACCCTTCATGGTAATCGATTACCCACACAATGGTAATCAATTACCTATTGTACAGAAGACAAAATAACGGCTATAAAACGGCTGGTTTATGAAAATGAGTGTGAAAAAGGCCATGGGGGCCTTCTATAAATACAGACTATTGTTCCCATTGATGGGACACACTTCTTGATCATTATTACTCATTAATTCTCATCCTATTTGCATTATACTTATCTTCTTGATCATAATTTCTCTTTGAGCTTTATTCTTGTGAGTGTATCATATATCATTGTTCTTCAACTTGTGTTATTTGTACTTTGAGAATACTTAGCCATTATTAAACACCTTCCTTTGATTTTGTTGAGTAGCTAGAGGAGTGAACCCTATACACTTGAAAGGTCACCAAATTCCTAAAAAAATTTGAGTGAAAATTTGTAAGGCATCAAGAGCCCGAAGTCTTGAAAGGTTGTAGTGGTTTGTCAAGCATCCTCAAGCTTGATAGTTAGTGAAAATAATTGATCGAGCGACTTCAGTTTGGACGTAGGTCACGGTGGTGGTGACCGAACTAGGATACATCTAGTATGCAATTTCTTTAACCTTAATCTCTTTATTTAAGTATTAAAATTGCATTTTAGATTATCTTTATATATTCGCTTGCTTACTTTGTTGATCACTACACTTGCTCTTACACTTAGATTTTTCCTTATTAAATCACTTTATTGAAGAAATAGTCTTTAAAATATCAAATGAGATACTTTGCGAAAAGATTTTGTAAAACTCAATTCACCCCCTCTTGAGTATTGAAGCCACATGTCCAATAGAGGACATTAAAGAATTTAGGTATGATTAACCAATTTTAACTCTCATTTATTTATGCATTAAGTACTTCAAAGTTATATATTTATCATAATGTATAGATTGTATCCCTTCAATGGTTGATTTTGAAAGAGGTTTTGCATGATTTCGAGATACTAGTCCTTAGTTTGCATAGTGGATTGATGTCATCCCTAAGGAAAAGTAGACGCGTGCATATGATGTGGAAGGATGAAGATATGGGCATATGACAACTACTTGGCAGAATCTGTAAACAGGGTGTTAATAGGGGGAAAAAATATGCCAATAACTGCTTTAGTTAAACACACATACAACATATTGGTTCATTATTTTGTTACTAGAGGTCAAGCAGTTGCTTCTCAACTTCAATCTACACATCGTCATTGCAAAAATGTAGTTGATCTGCTAAAGCACAATGAGCATCTAGCTACAGGCCACCATGTTCGTACATATAAAGTTGATCAAATAGTCTTTGAGGTTGACGAGGGATGGGAGAGGTCGTACTCTGTCAATCTTCTAGAGAGGTTTTGTCAATGTGGAAACTTTAAGACTTTCAAATACCCCTGCAGTCATGTTGATGCTACTGCTTTAAGTGTTCGTCAGAATCATTTCCAATACGTGGATGACGTATTCTTGACAACTAACTTGGTTCAGGCATACTCGTTTCCGTGGCAGCCAATTGGTAATGAGCAAGCTATTCCACCAAGCGCAGGTCCAATGCTTATACATGACACTTTTATGCTGCGTGCAAAAGGTCGTCCAAGGTCCACCATAATCCTTAACGAGATGGATGAAGTAGAGACAAGTCAAAGTCGTATTAGGTGCAATATTTGCAAGCAGCTTGGCCATAAATTTGTAAAAGTGAAAATTTTGGGGGTAAATATAGATTGCAGTGTATCACACCTGGTTTGAGCATCATTGGTCACGCCTAAATTGGGCGTGACCCACTAGGCAATGACGTTTACTTTGGACATGACCTGTGACTCTCAATCAGGGCGTGACATACTGCAAGACACGTGTAAATATTTTGAAAACAGTAACAAATTCATATTTTTTTATTTAAATTATAATAAATTAATTTTTTTGCCTTGGTTTGACCGGTACTCTCATATACTTTGCCACAAACTTAACTTAGAGCTCGTTTGAATATATATATATATATACACACACACATATAAAAGGAGGTTATACTTACTACCTTTTTTCTTACTGCCAAATCTTAACCGTTGATTTCCGTCAATCAAATGATTATAATTTATTGGGTTATACTTTTTAATTAATTATTAATTTCAATAAATTATAACCGTTAGATTGGCGAAAATCAACGGTTAAAATTTGGTAGTATGTATAACTTTTCCCATGTATATATATATATATATATATATATATATATATATATATATATATATATATATATATATATGGGAAAAATATTTCTACAACCACTTTAGATAAGGTTATCTACAGCTACCGCTTTTTACTAAGTATGCTGGTCATACTTAGTTTTAACAATAAAGTTGTTTTTTTTTCTCTTTCCTCAAACACTATCGGTTGGCGTGATAGAGAGAGTAAATACAATTTAAATGTATGACCGGTCATGCTTAGTTAAAAAAGAGGTAGTTGTAGACAAACCTTATCTAAAGTGGCTGCACAAATATTTTCCTATATATATATAGGGATATGATATTATGACAACCAAATAATGTTACGTTACGACCACATCTTAACCGTTGATTTCCGCAATCAACGGTTAAATCAAACTCATTAAGTAATTATTAATTCACAATAAATGATAACCGTTGATTGGCGGAAATATCCGGTTAAGATGTGGTCGTAACATTATTTGGTTGTCACAATATCCTATCTCATATATATATATATATATATATATATATATATATATATATAGTTATACGTTATTTTTATGCTAAAACTAAAAAAAAAATTAAAATTTATTTGATTATTACATAAAATATTTAGTTTAAAAATTATATAAAAAAACACATTTCAAGAAAAGCATGTTTCTTTCTCTCTTTCTCTCTATCTTTATTGCTGTTCCTAAAAAAATATATATAATTTAAGAAAAATTGATAAGAACTTAAAAAGAAGTTCCTCTAATAACTTAAAAATAAAAATAAAGAAACACACAATTATAAGTAGTAGTTTTATTTATATTTTGTCCTTAAACACCAACACCATGTAATAAGAAATAAATGATAATAACAACCAAGCACACGGATGAAGTAATATAGAGTTGTTAATAGTCTCGAATTTGAGTTGAATGAAATTGTGTAAAAAAAATTTGGTAAGAAAAACTTTATCGGCGCTTAATCTTACCGAGCTCGACTAAATTAACCCTCTCTAACTCATGAAATGATAGAGAAATTTTAAAATTAAAATAAACTAAGGGGGTGTTTGGTAAGTGGTAAAAAAAATTGCTATGGAAAGTGTGGTAGGGAAAATGCATTTGCAATGTTTGGTAGGGGGAAAAATAAAGTGAAGGTTGGAAATGAATTTTGCTATCAACTTCTTTTCCACCATTTTACATTGTGGAAGTTTGCCATTGAAAACATGGAAAAAAGAAATTGGCGATGCGGGAGGAAAATGGAAACATTGTTGTGAGATAAAAACACCCTCCTATCCTCTATGAAGACCACAGTTCACAACTCCATGCACGAGCTACAAAAGATATTGAATGAACGTGAACCCTTCAAATATCTAACCAATCCTCTATGAAGACCACATTCAAGGTGTTATCAAGTCTGCAAGTTGATTGAACCACAACAAAGCAATGAAAATTAATCTGCCAAGTATATAAAGTTCCAATAAGAGAGATAACAATGGGTGAAAAAAGCAAGAGTAATATGCTAAAATAGATTAACCATAAAGATGAAGCTTACAACTCAATAATCTGTCTAACTAAAATTATATGTAAGTAGTTGAATACCATATGCATGTTGTACCATCCTCACAACCAGTAACGATAACAGGAAAATTAATACATAAAACTTCTCATAAGAATTAATCCTGTAATTATTTTATACTTAAAAAATACCACAAACTTAAGATTGTTCTGTATGTTTAACTTACACAATTCATGTAGTGATTTCCATTGCAACAATTTCAGGATAAGAAAAGATATTCATGCCTTCCTCCTCCATTCAAAAATTCAACAATATTTAAATTTATGGGTAGTTTGGTAATTTTGGTTAAGATTCCCATCATTTTTTTATAATTATCCAAACATAGTTACTAAAATTAATCCAAGTTTTCTGAAAAAAAATTTGGCCTACCAAACATCTTTTTGCAACTTTTTCCGTAAAAAATATTTCTCACTTTTTTTCAGGAAAATTTTTGTTCCCGGTAATTTTTTTTTCTCCTGTACCAAACGCCCCCTAAATGATTAATTTTTGACTACCGGAAATGCACAAAACAATATGGGAAGAAACGCCTCCAACACAAGTTTAATAGTATTCGAACGGATCAACGAAATTAAATCGGTTAAATAAAAAAAGGAAAAATATTTGTTCATTTAAAGATTAATTAGTGTTTTATTTAAAATTTAAATTAAAAAAAACTTCACATTTTCTGTTCCATGATTTTTATTGTGTATATTTTTCTCTCACTTTAAACAATATAATTCTATCTTCTTTAAAAGAAAAAATACAAATTCCATAAAAAAATATTATTTTTTATTCAAATAAGCATAAAAAATATAAAAACAACTTTTATAATTTTTCATTTATCAAATTTTATTTTTACCCAAGTAGCCTTATTATTAGTTTTATACAGAAAGTAACCTAAGAACCTGGGAAAGTTCTTATCAAATATCTTCTTTTACTAGTTTTACTTTTTGAGAAAAAAGTAGGGATGTGCATGGGTGGAATCGAACCGGATTTTCTTAAAAATCGAACCGAATTGGTTTAAACGATTCAGAAGTGGTTGGTTTGGTTCAGAACCGGTTCGGGTCGACCCTCTTTTGAAAAGAAAAAAAAAATTAAAAATAAAGTTATAAAAATTAATTGGATTGGTTTGAAAACGGTTCGATTCGGTTCAAAATGGTTTGGTTCTTAAACTAGTTCTAAAACCGGTTCAGTTCATGAATTGGTTCTTTAAAAACTGGTTTGGTTCATGAACCGATTTTTAAAGAGCGGTTCAGGTTCGATTCAGTTTTGTGGTTATTTTGCACACCCTTAGAGAAAAATGTTTCTCCTTTTTTTTTTTGGTGAAATGTTTCTCCTTTTAAATGACATAATTTGTGTCATTTCACTCTCACAAAGAGGTAGGATCTACATTTTTTTTGTCCACTATCTCTCCCCTTTATTTATTTCTTTCTCTCACTTAAAATGACAACCTTCCCAGAATCATTTTTTTTGTAATTTCAGTTCCCGGGAATAGAAATGGATAGGAAACTCGTTTGATAAAATCAGTTTTTTTTTGTTCTCGGGATGAACCGGTTTATTTTTTGTGCTAGGGAACGGAAAAAAAAATCAAATAATTTCTGCTTTTTTGATTCTGGGCACAAAATGAGAAACACTTATCTCTTTCCATTACTCTTTACCACTACCATCATCACCACCGCCGCCACCATCCCGACACCACTACCGTTACCGTCATCATACCACCACCACCACCTCCACGTCACCACCACCTTCATTACCACCACCACTATTACCATCACCATCACCGTCATTATCACCACCACCACCACCACCACTATCATGGCAGCCATTGTCATCAACACCACCACGCTACCACTACTACCGTCTTCGCCGCTGCCGCAACCACCACCATGTAATCTCCATCACCATCGTCGTAGACACTGCTGTCACCATCGCCACCACCATTACCACCACCGCCGCCGCCACCACTACCATTAACATGCAACTGTCACCGCCACCGCCATGTCATCATCATGACCATCGTCGCCGGCACCACACCACCACCACCGCCACTATGCCATCATTACCACCACTACTGCTACCACCACTGCCATTATCACGTCATTGCCACCACCACCACCATGTCATCACCATCACCACCACTACCGCTACCACCACTGCCATTATCACGTCATTGCCACCACCACCACCATGTCGTCACCATCACCACCACTACTGCCACCACCATCGCTACCATTATCACCACCATCATTGCTGTCACCGCCACCATCACCATCATCGCCACCAACACCACCACCACTACCATCGCCGTCACCACTACCACCGTCACCGCCGCCGCTACCATGCCATCACCACTATTGCCACCACCATGACACCACCTCTACCGCCACCACCAGCACAATGCCACTACTACAACTACCACCGCCGCCGCCACCATCAACACCACATCATATGAAAAGGAAAGTGATGATCCGAAAAAAATTTATGCTTAATAGGAATGATTCTTTATTCTATTATTTGTTGTGATATCAAACGCAATTCTCATTCTCAGGATAAAGATAAAACATGTTATCAAACACATATTTATCTCTAAAAATTGTTTCAAGACACAAAAATAAAAAATAATTATTTATTTTCAGAAACAGTGTCAGAGAAATAGAATGGTTGTGAGAGTTGTACTCAATCTTACATCCTTAAGAATAATAGACACTTTTTCCTTTTACTTTATACCCAAGTACAATTCTCCATTATTACAAACTTGCCCCTCCGCATAACCCGACCCATATTAGGATTTAGGGTTCTGCATTTTCACGAAACGCAGCGCTATAAATACCCAAACGAGGGTTTTGCCCTCATCAGATTCATTTACCTTCTTCTGCGAAAATTTGCCAACGTTGAAAGAACCTTGAGAGCGTTCGTTATCCAAGATGAGAGCTAAGGTATATCATTTTTCTTCATTTATCAGGCTCTGATTTTTCTTTTTCTGTTTTTAATCGTAGTTTTATCTTTTATTTTTCTAATATGTTTTTACCTGTTTAGTATTTTTTTGGATCAGAACACAATTTTGATTTCGGTTCAGGTTCTTAGGAATTAGGATGATTCGTTATATTGTTTAATGTTTGATATGGTAAAAAAGAGAATTCATATAGTTTTTTTCAATTTTGATTTTGGTTTCATGGAAATGATTATGTGAACTGCTGAAGGAATAGGTTTATGTATGATTTCTGTGGTTTGTTGTTGTCTCTGATTTATAGAAATTGGTTGCGCTTTTTGATTTTGGGTGTTGAAACGGAGATGGTGTTGATTTTGCTTATGGAAATTTATCATGTATTTAATCAGAGATAATGAAGTGCCTTAAGTCATTAATGTAAAATTAGATTAGATTTGATTGAATGTTGTTCCAGAGGCAGCTAATGTTTCCCTGTGAAACCCTGTTTACCATTTTGCTACTGGTACTGGTTCATCGTCTTACAGCCCAAATAATAAGAATATAGTATAGTGGGATCATTAAGATGCAGGTGGAAGTGTTTGATTTTATAAAAGGAAATTAGGTTCATCAGTCATTAAACAATTAGCCTCCAGCATATTAGGCTTTGAATAATAGTTAGTATTCATGTCAGTTTCAGACATTTCAGGAAATTAGGTTCATCAATCATTAAACAATTGCTTCCAGACTCCAGATAGTTAGTGTTCATGTCAGCATTGAACTTTCTTGAATACTGTGGTCTGGCTTAACTTGTAAATTATGTATTGAATGGAATGGTTCTGCATTTGTGATAAGCAGAGTTAGCAAAATATGACTCTTTGAGCAGGGCTAGTGGCACTAACGTTAGGGAAAAAAAAAGAAACTGCTTGCCCTCCATTTGTTTAAGGAGGTGGTGGAATAAATTTGTGTACAGGGCATAGTAGTTAGCGCTGCTGTATGGGTGTTGCGGTGCCTCGCCGCACCGGAACGCAATAGATAGCCATATTGCTATCATAAGGTAAAATGTCAATTTTGTCCTAAATTTAAATGTGTAACCGAAAAAATTTAAGGATTTTCTCGTCTATCCGCGTCTCTCTCTCTCTCTCACTTCTGCTATCTCTGCCTTTAAAAAATATTTCTTTTTGTCATTATTTATGTCATATATCTATTCCGCTATTTCCGCTATTTCTGCAACCGCAACCCGCTATAATGCTATAATATTTTTTGGGATTGGCCGCGATATGCCGCAATACGCATTTGATAACTATGGTACAGGGTCAATAAACATTGCTTCTTCAGGAGTGTAAAAAGTTCCATATCATGATTGATACGTTATGTTTTGTAATTTGCCTATAGTGATTGTTATCTTGAGTTTCTGTTTTGCCTTTTCTTATTAGTTTAACGCAATGTTGTTTTGTATCAGTGGAAGAAGAAGCGCATGAGGAGGTTGAAGAGGAAGCGCAGAAAGATGAGACAAAGATCTAAGTAGGTTAATGGGCTAGACGAGCCTTAAATCCTGATGCGACCCCAGCTTCATGACGTTTTTGGCAGTCGTGGCCCTAGTGATCTTGAGGTTTGGTGGTCGTGATGGGAGGCCTTTTTCTAGACTCAGTTTAGCAGTACTAGACTGATACTATTGTCTGTGTGTGGGTTAGTTGTAATGTTGGGCATTTTGTGGCTCCAAACATGTGCTTGTTTGCTATACTTATATTGTTATGGCTTTTTATTATATTAGCATTTTGAGACTTTTGTCAAGATTTGATCCTTTAATAAGCTTTTAAGTGACCCCTAATCATCAGAGCGCATAATTCAATCCAATTTGTGCTAGGCTATAATATGCGTGTAGTGATATTATGGCTTAATTGGGTTAGTTAAAAACCAGTCTTTTGCTGTACTTTAGTACAACATCTTTTATGATAATAAAGATATGCTAATCGAGTAAATATATTAAACAAAATGGTAATTGTGAGATTATGTAAAATTTTCTTTTGAATTTGGAAATTCAGGTGAAAATACAATGGATTATGTGGACGAACCTCGAGCCACAAGTTTATATCGACATTTATAGTTAGTGTTGTTGAATTTCGAATGGTTACGACCATCTCTTCTATTGATTGAGAAAGTAGTAGCATTGTAGTCGATTTTGTGGCACTCAAATTTCTTAGTAATATAAACGGGAAATGCCAGGGAAGTTCATGCATACAATACCACTTGATTTCTATCTTCGGCCTATTACCGTAGTCCATGTTTCTTGTTATGCAACAATGTCAAAAGGAAAGCAGTATGAGCCCGCAGTTATTGATGTCAATGTTTTTATAGCATCAATTTACATTTTCAGTTTCATGTCAATCGTCTGATCCATCATCAGCATGCAGTAAAACATTTCAGATGCAAGTTCATGCAACTCAGAAAATGCTCCATAGCTGTCCTGTCATGTTTGTAACATGAAATTTCGAACCTGTCTACACACCTGGATTTATCATTCATTAAGTTGAGAGTAAACACCATTTTTGGTCCCCGGCAATATCTACGAAATCCTTTTTAGTCTCTGGCAATAAAAAAGGACTAAATTGGTCCCTAAAATTATGAAAAAAAGGCCACTTTAGTCCTGCTGTCAATTGTAATAAGTACTCCTTGGTCCCTTTTTATCATTTTAGAGACTGATTTGACCCCTTTTTATTACCAGGGACTAAAAAGGATTTCGTGGATATTGCCAGGGACCAAAAAGGATGTTTACTCTTAAGTTGAAAAACACCCGAGTCATCAACATCCATTGGACAGCTCAATGCTGGCAGATAAAGCAGCATATCGAATGCTTCATTTCATAGCAATGAAATCAATTTCAACTTCATTTCATAAAGTGCTTCATAACATTCAGTGTTAGGATCCTACTCTTGTGTCCATTTACTGCTGAATCACTCACAATAGATGGCTATTCTAAGTCACAGTGATGTGCAAGTTATCAAGTTAGCTGCAAATATACATTACATTATTCTCAGAAGTGCTTAGGATATTTCAAGAGCACGTAGAAGAAAAGGAAAGTAGGGAGCAACAATCTGCCGAGACTTCAGCATTTATAACAGCAGTAAATGATACATTTCAACTTGAGAGGTAATAGCATACTTTTACACAGCAATGAGATTGGCAAACACAAAACAAATTTGTGTTCCAAGTAGTAAATCAACAAATCGACAAATGGATAGTACAAATTATTTAAAGAACTAAGATGTCTCCATTCACAAAAGCAGCGTTAAAATTTAAAGCATGGAAGAAAATGCTGTCAATAATAAAATTCTCTGCTTGAACCTTTT